>VURO01024215.1:0-12394 GCA_015108175.1 Pelvicachromis taeniatus | reverse complement strand
GTACCTCTCAACCTCACGCACTAACTCAGGCTCCTTCCCCACCAGAGAGGTGACGTTCCATGTCCCGATTGCCAGTCTTGGTAGCCGGGGATCGGTCCGCCAGGGCCTCCGCTCCTGGCCGCCGCCCAGCTCACAATGCACCCGACCCCTACGGCGCCTCCTGCTGGTGGTGGGCCTGCAGGAAGATGGGCCCATGTCCCTTTTTCGGGCAGTGCCCGGCTGGTCCCCATGGACTAAGGCCCGGCCACCAGACGCTCGCCCTCGGGCACCCTCCCCGGGCCTGGCTCCAGGGCGGGGCCCCGGTAACCCTATCCCGGGCAGGGTAAACTGTTCCCTTGTTGGCTCTCTCATAGGGGTCTTTTTGGATCGCTCTTTGTCTGGTCCCTCACCCAGGACCAATTTGCCATGGGAGACCCTACCAGGGGGCAAATAGCCCCCCGACAACATAGCCCCTGGGATCCCTGGGACACACAAACCCCTCCACCACAATAAGGTAGCGATCCACGGAGGGGTGACTTTGAATGATTTACTCAATTTCAGAACAGCTATAAATGAATCGTTTTTGTAGCTCTAGCATAACTTGTGACTCACACTATTCAGTGAAAAGTCAAATGATTAGTCGAGGTCAGATTTTAGTAGAAAAAGAACCTGCTGCTTAGATAATTAATGAGTCATTCAAGTAATTTGTAAAACAAGTTGTCGGATGTCACCAGCATTTCTCTGTTTTTAGCTGTAAAAACTGAAAATCTGAGTGGGCCGGAACAGAGCATGGACACTGATCATGTTAATTTGGTTTGGGAAGACTGTGAGTAACTAATTATTTATTCACTGTTGGCAACAAATAATAAAATGACTAATGAATGTGTTTGACTAAATTTAACTTGGTTCGCTGGTTGAATGAAGCCAGCAGATTTAAGCACACAATATTTTTTTTATTTTGCAAGATGATGGCTGAGAGGTAAGTCCACTATAGAGAAGACACCTAATCAACAAATGATAAATGGCTCTGATGGTGTGCAGAGGGAGCAAAGGCAATGTGGCCAAATGGCCAATCAAAACACAATCACTGGTTTGGGAACAAGCGACCTTAATCACCTCCAGGGAACAGGTTTACGAATGAATGAGGAACTTACTGTATATATAGTCCCCTAAAACCTTCACTCAGCACGTTTCAGCAGCTGTTTTGGATAAGCAGAAGTTATAATTTGCATGTAGAATAACGGTAACTGTTGTTGGTGCTTTAGCTTGGGGCTGTACAGTATATGTTCGTGACTGGACCGGCTGTCTCTTGTTTCCTGCAAAACATGTTTAGCTGAAGCAATGTAAATTGTTTAAAGCACAATATTCAGCTAGATAATCCAGTGTAAACAAAACAAAAAAAGCGCTCTATTTGTCTTTTACATACATGTAAGTCTGCATCTTTATGTGGGCATTAGCCATTTAAATGAGACTCTGCTGCTAACAGATGGGCAATGTGTAGCGTACAACAAAATGCTCATTAGATCTAAGCTCTAAGCAGAAACTGGTAACAGTCGCACATGTTTCAAAATGTAATGTCTGATTGTGTCTTTGCTTATATTTGCACTGTAAAAGTTTCTTTTGGAGACTTGAAATAAATATCTCTGTATCCTAGATCTTGCATGCTGAAGTGCTAATTTGGTAACATACCTGTTTCATATTCAAATGTATTTAAAGTCTTTGAAAATGTAGCTCCAAATCTTGAGCTGTGTCAGTAAAACATGAGAGGAAGGAATTTGTAGGAAGATTATATTGTTATTTCTTCGGTGAAGATTCACATAAGATAATTTTGTGCTTTGTGCTTTCACGGAGAAGGGAGATCAAGACTAGAAAACAGCTCACGAAGGTAAATCTTAGGTCTTTTCACGAAGCTAGAATCTAACACTAACGTGTCAACCACAATCATCCAGTGACGATAGAATCTGAGCCCCGGCTTTAATGGCATAGGAACATGATAGCTGAGTGATTGGAGACAGGTGTGTGGGCCAAAGGAGGAAGCCCACAGTGAGCTCCACCCAGGCAGAGTGATGAGAGAGAGAGAGCAGTATTACAACAGTAGTATTACCATGACAATTTGTAGTGAAGTCTACCTAACGATGCAGTCTTTTTCTGTATCAGAGTACTGTTATTTTAGAATGTGCACAGATCTGTCCGAATGAATCGAATGACAGCACCATCGTGGCAGGTAAAAGCAGGTCATGTTTATTATGGTTTTAAGTCATAAAAAATAGAAAATATCAAACTCAAACAGAACAAACTGACTTGAAGATTCCCTGAAGTACTCTGGAGTACTTATAAATTATGACAAAATGACAACAACAAAAGTACACATTCAGTTATATCATGCTTATTAACAGTATTTATTAATATTGTCTGTTTAAGTCATTTTTGTGAATATTAATTTTAATGTATTTGTTTGATTATTTGTAATAATTCTAAATCCAAACATGTATGAAATCCAGGCGTTTTATTAATATAAATAATGAAAGCGATGTTAAATGCTAAATATTAAGTAAATTGGTTTAATTGCCTTTTTTAATAAATATAAGGAGAATAGGGATTTACTTCAGTATCTGTGCAAATGTGTTTTCTTCTCTTGAAATCCGACCCAGCTCTTTTCCTTGGCAGCCCACACACATCTCTGCTAACCCTATCACCTCAGCCGACAATTAGACACTGACGCAGATAATGAAAACCTTTCATGGCTCGTGCGCCGCCTGCTTACTCACACAGCAGCCTGAATGCTTTTTTTTTTTTAAACTCATTTACTGTGGGGGATTAGACCTGTGGAGGTTTGGATATTTTGTGAAGCTCAATGTGTTTGTGATTGTGTGCTTGCATTTATTTCCATTAGCGTGGCTTCGTTAACCTCAGATTGAACAGTGTGCTCCTGGCTGTTTTACTAAAATCTATTATTCATGAGGCTTTTAAGAAGTTTTGTCACAAAGCGGCATCCACCTCCACCTAATGACTCAGTGATTTAACAGCACTTCTCACGCACACACTCAGCTATGAAAGTGGGGGAAAAGATCCAGTGGAAACCCACAAAGCAAGTCAAGAAATTTGAAAAAGAATAATTATGCTAAAAGACGCACTGGCAGCTCTTCTCTAAGAAAGTTGTCTTTGATGACTGTAATTTCCTGTTAGTTATTCCACAGGAATTTACAAGACACCACAAGCATTTTGATTTGGAGCTGGGCCGAACTCTTGTGGTCATGGATGCAGCTTAGAATGACTAATCCTGTACAGAATTTCCTTTCTTCAACTAAAGATAAAATGACTATTACAAAAATGAGGAAGTGTAGTTAATTTTTCATTGATGAAAAAACTTTAGTATTAAATCCTGGTAGAATGGGCCACAGAAATAAATTAACATCGGTCATCAAAAGAAATATTTTAAGTGTATGTTTAACACATTCTGTAATCCATCATTTGAAATGCAAGATTAAAAAAAATGTCAACACAAACACAAGGAATATACCAAAGTAAATGGAAATCTGGCCAGCATTTTCCATAATTCACATTTACACAATGATGAAGCTTGGGACTAAAATGAGGGGGCTGGTCTGAATATTTAACTTCTGATTTACTTGGATTTTCCCACACAAGCATCTCTAAGGTTTACAGAGAATTGTCGTTGTCTTGTTAATGACAGAAATTGACAACTGCTTCAAGCTGATAATCAACAAGAGTTACTCTAATAACCACCAGTTACAACTAAGGTATGCAGAAGAGCTTCTCCAAACATGCAACATGCCGAACCTCAAAAAAGATGGGTCTGAAGACTACACAGGTACCACTCCTTTGGGCTAAGAAATGAAAACTGAGGCTAAAATTCAAACAGGGTCGGAATTAGGTGTAAACGACATAAAAAATAGATCCATCCTGCCTTGTATAAATGTTTCGGGCTGCTGGTGGTGTGGGGGATATTTTCTTGCTTACACTTCGGGCCCCTTAGTAGAATAGAATAGAATAGAATAGAACATACTTTATTGATTCCCTAAGGGAAATTGTTGCATCACAGCAGCAAAATGAAAAATGTACACACTTAACAAACAAAATGTACACACATAACAAACAAAAATAAAAATAAATACTACTACTACAACTACAAATAATAATAATAATAATAGTAACAATAATAATGATAATAAATAATAAAGTGACCAGTTTCTCTCTGTATGGAGCACAGAGAACGGTATTGCAATGGTGACATCTCTCTTAACCAGAGATGAGCTATTATACAGTGTAAGTGCAGATGGCAAGAATGATCTCCTGTAACGTTCTTTCTGACAGCGAAGCTGAATGAGTCTTTTAGAAAGGGAGCTTCGCTGTCTGTTTACAGCAGGGGTCGTCAACTATATTTGTCAGAGGGACAGAGTTTTACCAGACAGTCTCCTTATGGGGCCGGACCCCCAAGGAGAAAATCAAATAAAAATCCAATTTTGGCTTAACATTATGTTTAATGTTTATACTTTTTCCATTTCATTACAAAACTGAAGGCATTTGATTCAGGCTCCCATCACCTATACCACAGTCAGCCACTAGGAGTGATAGATATTTTGCCTCAATTCAATTAGGCTAAGTCAACTTTATTTATAGAGCACTTTTAGTTGCTTTAAAAGTGTGGACCACTATTTTCTTTTTGATCCTCACAATTTTGGATTTCCAGTCGCGGGCTGGATTGAACGGCTCAGCGGGCCGCATTTGGCCCGCGGGCCGCCAGTTGATGATCAGTCGTTTAAAGTGTCATGCAGTGAATGTGATGGATTGTCCATGATGGAGAGCAGTTTTGTCAGTGACTTCCTGTCCCTCACTGACTCACGTCTCCAGGTACCAAGTACAAGTACCAAGTGAGCTGAGTATTGTTGCTGATTATGACCTTCCCTTTAGGACCACAGGGTATCCATCTTCTGATGGGTCCTTCCAGCAGGATAAGCAAGCAAATCTGAAGCAACTGTGTGATCTATCATGTCATCGTGGACCAAATTTTCTAAGAGATGATCCAGCCCCTTATTTTTTCTATGAAGAATTGACACAGTTCTGAAAGAAAAAGGGGGTCTGACCTTGATATTAGCAAGGTGTACCTGATAAAGTGTACAGTGAGTGATTATCATTAATTTTCAGAACAAATTTAATGGTAATCTCCTCAGTAGTCCCAGTAAAGGTTTAGCAAGAAATGTGTTTTTATCTTTTCATTGTCAGATGAATGGAGGTAAGATAGAGCCTCTATCCATATATGTATAAGAAAGAAAATTGTCATTTTGTTACATGTGTGTCATTAACATGATACCGAATCTCTGTTTCTCTCATTCTCAAATACCAATATAACACAGCATCTCTAAATGTTGAAGAAACAGCATACCTGGCAAAAGCATTTTGCACTGTTGATAAAAATCTCTTTCATCTGGTCAAGTGGACTTTTTCAAAAATTCTTATATGTATTAAGACATTTTGAATAAGACTGTTAAGGCACGGGAATGTGTACAAATACATATAACATGTAATAAAATGCATATCTAACAACAATACCTCAGCCTTTCTAGATGAAGTAATTTAAAGATTTAACCTCTATCATTTTAGTGGAGGTCACTCTGACCATCCGTCCTGTGTCTGTCTCCATCATGCTAAGGAAGTCAATACCACAGCAAATCAATGCAGAACTCCTGAGTCTCTGATTTTAATGATTAAGAGCCCTGTGGCACAGTGGAAGCCTAATTGCATAACATTACATTAATAAAGATGAGCATGGCCCAACCCTTTTATCATGCAAATGTGTTGTAAAATGCTGATGCATGCTTTAGCTCTTAAAGATAAACTAAGTATAGACACTGGAGTACCGCTATATCATCATGGTGGCAGTTCAATTTTGAAAAAAGCTAGTGGATTTATATCGGTTGATTTTTATTGCTTTATCTAAATAATTTATCCAGCCATAGGCACAGCCCAGTCTGATGTTATGATCAGCCTTAATGAGTAGCCATAATAGGATTGAGATCAACAGCTCTTTGCAGCCCCATGGTTTTATGTCACATGTCTGTTTGATTGAGAGGCTTTTGAAATAAGTAGTGCTGCCAGAAGCCAATATTTAGGAAAGCGGGATCACGATTTACATCAAAACACTTTGGTTCCATTTTATTGCAAAAAACAAATAAACATTGATTTTGCTGATTTAGATAGTAAAACAGAGATAAGAGAAAGATAACCTCTTTGATCTCTGTACAGGGAAGCTCATTGCATTTGCTTATCTTAGACTTTGGGAGCAGTGGGAAGCCATTGTGCAACACATGGAGATCTACACTTGCTGTAAAATAACACCTTTTTCTTGCAGCACAGTAATGGGAAAATTCATCTGGCATGTTTTTGATGGCATTAGAAACCATGAATCCTAAAAGAGCCAGTGCGAGCACTGAGAGTACAACAGTGCTACCCAATAATGCTATTCTGAGGAAAAAAAGTCCAAATGTGGAGATTACAGTTGTTGTTTCAAGACAAACTGCCACGGTCGATGTGTCCTCTGAGTTAGCGAATCTGTTTTAGTAACAAGGAAGGAAATATTTCCCTTTTAGCACATAAACACAGTGTGGTGATAATTATACGGACGTTGTAAAGATGGCGCAGAAAGCTGCATCTGGTCAGATGGAAAAGCACACAAATCTGGAGAAGGAAATTAAGGAAAGTGATTGTTATGGACAGATGCAAGGTTATCGAAGGTTACACGCTTGTGCAATAAAGAAGATGTATGTTGTGTTACAAGACAGCTTGTCAATTTGGTTCACTAACTCATCTAAATAAGGTATTTTGTAGAGGGTATAGCAACCGTGGCAGTTTGTCTTAAAACAACGCTAATCTCCTTATTTCAACTTTTTTCACAAAATACACTTTCAACTTTATTCTCAAAATGATCAACAATATATTGTTTTTCTTAATGTGGCCCTAATACTCTTTCATCGTTTCCAACCAATTAGTATTATTATTAAAAATAATAATAATAATTAAAGCTGTTGTTTACTAGTGTCATGAATCTCTGTAACTGATGATCAGCTGATGACCAGTCACATTCTGGTTTGACTGATCATCTCAGCATCAGCATGTTGTGCATGTGTCATGAGGACACTTTTCCCGGACTGCTCTGAATCACCATTCCAGTAAACACAGAGAGAGAGAGAGAGAGAGAAAGAGTGAGAGAGAGGGGATGGTTTTTCTAATCTGCATTCAATCAATAAATTGATCCAAAAAGGTTCATTAATTAGGAGCCATAATGCTGACAAAGCTAGCCTGCCACTGAACTGTATGCATAAGTTGAAATTCATTTCTTTAGACCTTATACATACAAGGTGAGTCTTCCTTTCTGCTGCATAGCTGCACCTTGACGGAAGGCATTTAGTGGATAAATAAGTGTTGAACTCCATAAAGGCTTTTTTATCATTTAATCAAAATCATTTAATTGTTTGCCCACAGCTGTTGTACATGTTTAATGTCTTGTAGGAAAAGGAATGCAATTGCAATGTACAAAATAACAATTACAAGTCTGCACAAAAGTGCAACATGAAATACTTATAATAGTCTCTCTATATAAAAATAATATATATAAATATATATATTTTTGAATTTGTAGTTTTTTTTGTAATTATTCTTTTTTGCTTTCAAATTTGGCATGTAAGTATTTTCAAGTATGGCGTTCATACTTTTAGTTAAGTCAGTGAACTAAATGAATCACAGCCATAAAGCAACAACCTTCCATGAGCTACAGTTGTGCCCTGCTTTGTTCACAGAGTGGGAGCTCCTTATGTGGATCCGTGCCATGTGCCATAATGTAATTGTCACGCTTGTGACAAAGAAAACCATGTCTTGTCAGCTCAAGTAGCCAAAAGCTGTCTATACATAGCTGCTGCAAGCTTATGCGTGTCCATATCAGTCAAATCAATTACTGAGCTTTCACTTACACAAAGAATGAATGATGAGATGTTTTTAAACACATAAAGTATGAACTACAAGGAACCAACACGTCTCTGGTAAAACATAAAATAATTAAACAAACAATTTTAACAGCAGTACTAAATTAAAGGTTTTCACAGGAGGAAACAGATCATTTCATTGAAGGTGAGCAGGTGTTTGGAATGAGATAGTCTGACTCAAGCTGATCGCCAAGGACCCAGAAAAACCTTGGTTCTCAATCCCGCTAAAGCTCCTGTTGATTCTGCATGTGTGTGTTCATGTGTGTGTAACAGACATCAGTGCAGAGTTAATGCAGGCTGTTCTGTTGCCCCCTCCTGATACAACACAGCATGAAAATCACTAAATCACGTAAGCCTCTTGTGTCCTGAAGTGATTGAGAGACAAACACACATACACAGAAAACCTTTTGGCACTTTTTGCATGATCATCATGCATTACGACCAGACACTATGGTTTAAAGTGGTTTTCTAATTTTCTTGAAAGATGTAACTGATATTATTCTTTAAGTTCCCCATTACTTAGTTCAAATCATTTCTAGGGCCACAGGAGTCTCTGTAAGATGACCAGATGACTGATTGATACAGACTGGCCGTTAACAGATGTCCAACTTCTGTAATTGTCACTAGACATTTACATTTTCTCTTCAAGGCAAACAGCACACTATCTTCCACTGAGTTATTTATATGATTCATGCAGTCCTGTGGAAAACACTGAGTGGTCCATTACACAGTAATAGCTTGTGGCTCTGCGTGGTATAAATGAGATCTCAGTGTGTCCTGGAGCCATGGAAACAAGATAAAACTGGTAGAAACCTTAGTAATAATGGGAATGAGAGCTTATGTGTTTCAGTTTGTGTGCCCGTGTGAAATCCTGCTGCTCAGCTCTGCAATTAGCTGCTGTGTGTGCGCGTGCGTGTATGCGTGAAAGTAATGCCTAGAGATGCTGTTAACACTTCATCTGTTGCCATAACAACTGCACCAGGCTCAGTGTTAGTGAGGTGGCTCACTGACTGACTGGAAGGCTGTAAACAAACTTCAGGACTGATCGTCTGATCTGGAGGCAAGGTCACTGATTGCTACCAAAATGTTACTCTGCCTGAACAAGAGCAACAGTTGCAATAATCTCAGCACTTTAGTGAAGTGGCTGGTGGTTGAGCAAAAGAAAGAAAGAAAGAAAGAAAGAAAGAAAGAAAGAAAGAAAGAAAGAAAGAAAGAAAGAAAGAAACAAACAAACAAACAAACAAACAAACAAACAAACAAACAAACAAACAAACAAAAACCTATATTTCTACAGTGACGTCCAGGGAGAAAAAGGAGAGTGGCTGACCGTTGTGGTAGAACTATATACCTTATATTTATATGAGCGTTTTAATCCTGACACCTAGTGGTGGAAATTTAAAATTACATTTTAGTGACGCAAAAACAAAGTCAGTCTGAGAAATATCGCCTTGAAAAAATTTAAATAATAATAGTAATATAAATAAAAATAGAAAACAGAGGGTAATCTTTCATAAGACGAGAACTGGCTGTCGTATGCAAATTTCCACAGAAATGCAGAAATTCTCATGTACAGCATGATAATTTACATGGGCATCTTAAACAGCCCGAATATTTGTTAATTTAAGACATTTTGCATGAGCATAAAGCAAATGTTAGATGCAATCTGGATTTTAAAAAGCCAAGAAAGAGAAAAAAAACTTAATATTACTTACTTACTTTAATACTTTCATCTTAAATTTTCACCCAGTCTTAAGAAAATGTATTCATTAAGTTGTGGAATAAGTGGGTCAAATATATCAAACCTTTACAATCAGATTTCGTGGAGGTCTTATGTGAATGATCGTGTGATCTTTTTTTATTTCCCCTCTTCTCTAGTTTTACTCCTCTTTTTTCTTGTATCGCTTTCTAAACCTTCTCTGATATTATTTAAAGTTACTAGACATCAAGGAGATAATAGGAAAATAAATACAATTCGGCTGCGAATGGATGGATGGATGGATGGATATATTACATACGTCAAAAAAAAAATACCCCATACTTATGAGCTTTCTTGAGTTTATAAAGAATCAGATAAAAAAAATCAGAAAAGTTTATTAATTACTAAAAGCCAATTGAATACACATTTTTTTAATGGATAAATGCAAAGTGGATCAAGCGGAACTATTGTTTACTGGATGGCGGGAAGCTCTGTCGATGTGACACACTTGCCTCGCTCTGTCCAATCAGAAGAGGCAGCTTCTCTACGTAATTCCGCACGTGTGACGAACTGTCATGGTAGCCTCCTCGCTCACATCCTAACTGTAAAGACAAACTGAGCGCGGATATTTTTATTGTTTACTAGTTAAATATGAAGTATTTGCTCCGGCTGGGGTGCTCGTTCGCCCGCCTTCAAGTCCGGTTATGTCACCAGAGTGTTTACAGCCGCCATACCAACGCATGCAGGGTGCAAGTGGACCTCGGAGAGAAGTGAGTGGACTTTCCCAGCTTCCATTCTCGTCCATGAACTGTGAAATAAAGCGAACGGTGCAGTGTCACTTACGGGTTCACGTGTTGTGTTCATGCTCTTTTTGTAGGAAACTTGAAATCTCTTCAGGGAGGTTTGCCAGATTTGCTGATGGATCTGCTGTAGTACAGGTACAAACGTCTCCTTTGAGTTGTCTTTACCCTTTCTTTTTGCTTCTGTTTACTACTAATCCTTCTTCTGTTGTGGTAAGTCATTATACAGCACACATATTTTTTGTTGGCAAAAGATCTTTATTACAGAATAGTACATCATGGGCCATCAGCATGCAGAGAATCATCACTTATGTACACTTATGTACAGGAATCCCACCAAGAAAAAATCCTTTCAGCTGGTAGCGGCCAGTCTGTTAGTTTGGCTTGATGTCCCGTGTCCAGGTGTTTCCCCCAAACCCCTATTACCCAGGACGTGTGAGCACAGCAGAACCTAGACTGAGGCTTGTATTGCTCATGTTCATATGTTCAACTTGTAATTCACCTCTGTGGCGGCTTATTAAAACAGAGCACAGATTACTTGGGAGTTTTTTTTTTTTTTAATGTTCTTTGGGTTTAAATGGTGACCTCTCCCACATTTCCTTTTCCCATAGCTTGGAGACAGCTCTGTGATGGTGACCGCTGTGAGCAAAACCAAACCTTCTCCATCTCAGTTTATGCCGCTTGTGGTACGTCTATATCTTTTAGTACAACAATGTTCTAAGTGGATCTGACCTTATGAATCCTAGATGTAAGGAACTATCTGTTGGGGTTCTTTTGATTTAATGTCCTTTTCAACTGACAGGTGGACTACAGACAGAAAGCTGCCGCTGCTGGTCGGATTCCCACCAACTACCTGCGGCGAGAGCTGGGCACCACTGACAATGAGATCCTCACCAGCAGACTTATTGGTGAGTTAATAAGACAAGTGTCATTATTGTGTGTATAACATTGTATTGGAGGTTTGGTTTCCTTTAGTGTGTTTAATTGGAGTGAACTGACTAACTTTCCTGTTTGTCTTGCTCAGATCGGTCGATTAGACCACTTTTCCCTCCTGGTTATTTCTATGACACTCAGGTAAGTTAAGTTTTAAAGAGTTTTCACTATTATGTGGCGATTGTGTTGCCACATTTTTGTTTTCCTCCCATTCTGGCGTAATGTATTTTCACTCCTAAAGATCCTCTGTAACCTGCTAGCAGTCGATGGTGTCAATGATCCAGATGTGCTGGCTATTAATGCAGGTGAGGTAAATCTCAGGTACAGAGATTTCTTTACAGGAGTTTTCTTTACAGAACAGATTTTTTTGGTTTGTTTTATATCCTCGAGTAAAACATTCTATTCTTCCATGAAAGCTTCTGCTGCCCTGGCCCTGTCTGACATCCCCTGGCACGGACCAGTGGGTGAGAAATATGCATATTGTTTTATTGGTGGTTTTCACTTCACTTTCAGTTCCTGGGACATTATTGTTATTATTGTTTAACTCCACCTTGGAGCTACTTATGTTAATATGTGTGTACGTGTGTACAGGTGCTGTGCGTGTGGGTATGGTAAACGGAGAGTTGCTGGTCAACCCCACAAGGGCAGAGATGGCTTCTAGCAGTCTTAACCTGATATTGGCCGGAGCTCCCAGCAGTCAAGTGGGTAAGTAATAATCTGTATGTGATAACCAGCAGAATATCTAGTGTTTACAGAGGCATGTAGTTAAGCTGCTAAGTTTAGAATTCAAGCAATTAATCAATTAATTTATGTATTAATTAGTGAGATTAGCAACATTTCAGACTCTGGATAAATCTAAAATAGTTATAAAACCTGTTCATGAGCGCACAGCCAGAGCCTTTGGAATCACTTTCCTGAGGATATGGTGCCTGCAGAAACATTGACTTCCTTTATTTAAATTGTCTTTTCACTGTCTTTTATTGCTACAT
>VURO01024210.1:93410-120620 GCA_015108175.1 Pelvicachromis taeniatus | reverse complement strand
TCTACGTGGGGGGTGTCTGGATGAATTAAAGGGTAAAAACCAGCGTTAGTAAAAAAGTTGAAAACTTACGGTCGTTTTATGATCGGCCATTTCATCCTTAAAAAGCCGGCAAAGACTGAATCACTTTCTTTTCGGTTAAAATATCTCCATACTGTAGAACTGCGTGTTCGGGGGGCGTGGTTTAAGTTGACATGTTACCGCTACTAGCTGCCGCCATGTGTTTTTTTGAAAGTGATGACGCATCGACGCAAATTTTTTACGTTGACGTATTTTACTCGTTGACGTAATCGATTGCGTCGACGTAATCGATTGCGTCGACGTAATCGATTGCGTTGACGCGTTGTCCCAGCCCTACTCTGCGTGTCATCCCGTGTTTCACCCTGCGTGTTATGATTTCAGATTTGTTTTGCTAGCTTTCCAAGTTCAGGTTATTTCTTAGTTTCTGTCCTTGCCATCCTCGTTTCTGTTTGTAGTCTCAGGTTTGGAATAAAGTTCACTCATAGTAACGCCAAAACCCGCTCTTGGGTCTTTCTCTCATAAACTCCACGTCTGCTGTCGCAGCCGTGACAAAAAAATCCACTTGGGCCTGGTTGGAAGTCCATCCATCCATTTATATCAGCTGCCATCGTGTGACAGGCAGGGTACACCTATGCCCAATTTATAATCACCTATTAACCCAACCCCACTAACTACATGTCCGGACTGTGGGAGGAAGCTGGAATAACCGGATGGTGAATTTGAACCCATTACTTTCTTGCTGTGAGGCAACAGTTCTAACCATCATGGTTAGAACTGATGGTTAGACCACCAGTTCTAACCATGAACTGATGGTTAGAACTGCTAACCATCAGTTGTGCTGTGCTGAACTAATGTAATGTCTTGTTTTGTTGCTACATATATGAGCAGGATCTTGTGATTCTCATCCTTCCTACCTGGTCAGAGCTCATTACTAAATTATTATTAGAGTATTTAAAACCATCACACTGGATAAGTGATAAATCTCTCCCAGTAAAAAAGAGAATGTAAACAAGCGTCCCTTTTATATGAGTTAATGCCTGCTTATAGTACACTCACTGGACACTTTATTATGTACAAGTATTTTCAGTAAACTGCCTACCTGAGTATTGTTCCTGATTATATGCATCCCTTTATGACCACTATCTTCTGATGCCTGGTTCCAACAGAATAACCTGTCATGTCATAAAACTCCAATCATCTCAAAGTAGTTCCTTGAACATGACACTACATTAGGAGTGTCATACTCCTCATCCAAATACCTCATCCATGTGAACGCAAACATGGCTGAAATGGAAAAATCCAGGAACATTTACTATCTTTTCAACACTGATTATTTGGGATTATTGCTTTTGGACATACAGCTCTTGCTCTTTTTTTAAAAATTCAGACAAGCCGGTGCTCTCAAAGCACCTGATCACATACCACATTTCTTGCATGCTTTAAGGCACCCAGGTGCTATCTTACGTAAGACAAGCCAAAGACACTCAGTGAACCCAGATATGCCTGGAATGAATTTTTAATTACCTTGTACAATCTGTCTATAGCTTTGGTCATTTGCCTTCCTTTTTCAGTTGCGCTCAGATTTACACTAAGTCACATGTAAGGCCATATGAAGATGACAGCCTTCAGCGGGACATGGGAGTCCAGTTTGTCGCTGTCATCAGCGTAGTGGGTGACATGCACATCCACTGTCAGGAAACGGGCTTAGACAACGCCCTAGTATGAAATGCGAAGTTGCACAAAAGACAGACAGTAAGACCAATTTATTATTAGCTGAAACTGCTCTGAATATTAGAATATTGGATGCTGCAGTAGGATGCATGTGTTGCTTTGTATGTGACTGCTTGATTAAAATACTATCATATTATATTACAGAAATCTTTACAGGTTTAACAAACTAAATACCAGAAACAGGATGAGGCTGTTTTCCTCTCAATATAGTCCACAGAATACAGAAATCCCACACACGTAAGGCCAGTGCAGCTCTTACTCACTCCTCCTCTTTTTCAGCCTTTGGGGTATGTTTTGACTACTCTGGTCATGTAGATTGAAAAAGTTTTTCTTGTGGTTTTAGCTCTGTTACATTTCCACTTAAAGGAAATGGGTCTGATTAAAAGTAAATTCCAAATGATGTTTGGTTAGTCCCTAATTTGCTTGTTGTTTACTTTCTGTGTCAAAATTAACTGGCGCTTGTGAGACCCAGTTCAGAACCCCAGTTCCTGACTGACCTTGGGTTGAAACGAGAGTGGTAGATTACAATGCTGGAATTGAACATATGTTATCTCACTTTTGCTTGATTTATTACATTGAAGACGTTTCCCTCCGTCTATTTTCCCCAGATGACAGGCTGAATTACATAATATACAAAACAGCAGACGACCTGTGACCCTGCTTGCATGAAATTTTGTTTAGTTTTCCTTAAATACGTCGCTTCCAGTGGAAACAGCCACACATCAAAGAATTTCTCTGCAGAAAAATGTAGATCGACTCTTCCAGAAAAGAGGCTGTGGTGAACAAAGGTGGGTTTTGTGTAATGAAAATGGTCCATAAAGGCCCATTGAGGAGCACAGGAGGGAAATAAATGTGAGCTGATTGAAGAAGACGTGTTGTGACGGGATGGATGCTGTGTTTGGAACAGGAGCACAGCTGTGAGATGGCTGTATGAAAGCGTTTGCCATCCAGAGAGGAACCGTGACAAGAGACACAGCTATGCCAAAAATCTCAGTGTAAATACAAGTATACATGTTTCTGTGTGTGCACCCTAGCTGTTTCGGTGTGTATACATGTTCCATTTCATGACTAACAAGCTCAAAGTCATACCTGATTTAAATTTGGCTACTGTCCCCTTCAAGGTAGTCTTCTTGTGCAGCCCTTCAACACTTTCAACACTCCTGCTACATGTGAATCATCTCCTGGACGTTCTGTTCTGATGACATTGCGTGCATCAGCACTGGATGTTCAGCACTTTATCAAGATGCCAAGTCTTGAATTGTGTTTAGGAGAACAGGACAGGGTTAGAGGAAGCAGAATCTGGCCATTTAGGGCTAGTTGTGAGTGAAGATTGTGTTGCTGTGACCAGATTTTCAGGTAATATGTGTAAATAATAAATAAATATGATGCAAATTTGATAAACAGAGGGTAAATGGGAGACACCAACTTTGCACTGGTCCATGAAACATGGTGGAAAACAGTGTCTGTTTCAGTGTCTGCTGGATCTGTGAATAGGCTGACATGTTCGCTTCAGTAACAGAAGGTGATACTATGTATTACAGCTATACAGTAGTTATAATATTTCTACTTTGATGCTATGAAACAGAATGTAGCACTAATTCATTAAACTTTTTACTAAACTTTATCTCACAATGAAAAGTAGCATACAAGCTATAAAGTGCTTGTATTTATAGTATAGTGTACCGTATATCTGCTAGTAGTGACCTGTCTCTTATTGACGCCCGTTTCTAATAAACGCCGGGTTTGAAAACATGCCACGACAAATAGACGCCCGTCTCCAATAGTAGCCGGTCTCCTTTAAGCGCCGGTCTGTAAACGCCGATCTCCAATGACCCACCGCCTTTTCCGTATTCTACAACTCTTTTCGTACCATCTGGGCTACCGCCCTCCTGCAGTAAATCATACAGCAAATACCTTTTTGTGTCAAAAATGCTTTGTCATCAGATGCGTTCGAGGAAGGAAGAAAGTAAAAACGTCCATTCCGTCTGAGAAGGGAATAAGAGCCGGTCTCCAACAACCGCCGGTCTCTTGTAAACGCCGGGCCGGCCGAATAACTTTTTGAATAAACACTGGGGCTACTATTGGAAGATATACGCTATATTTAGTAAATTACTGTATGTGGTCAATACAGAAATATATGTTGGAATTTACTAACCTTACACTAATTTGTTCCTTGATCTAACAACACAAAGAAAATGATCTGAGTTTAATTTGTTTAATGAACTCACTATATTGTCCTCCACATATAGTGGACAAGGCCTGTATAAGGAAACGGGAGCACTTAATGAGTGACTGATTGTAAGTAGTTACATCAACATTATTTTTGTCCACTTTGCAGAGATTGGTTGCATTATGTGAGATTATATAAACATCTGTTCTTCTTGCTTTAGAGTATAGCAAGGGGAATAATCGCAGGTTTTGCAGACACATGACCGATACCCATGTGACACTAACTTGTCAAGCATTTTGGGTGTGTGACAATCATGGTGACCATGTAGGATCAAGTAAATAAAACCCCATTCACACAAGATTAGAGACCAGTCAGTCAAAACTTCCTTGTGATTGTTTTGGCCACGGACAAATTACTGTGCGTGTGGTTTGCATCACATTTAATTAGGTTTTATGACTGCTCAGCGAGTACTTATCTAGGCAAACATTAAAAACTAGTGGCAACTGTGTCAATCTGCTAGCAACCAAAACAATCACTATTTGGTGCATCACCTTCTTTGCAACCAATTTCAAACAGTGACAGCCAGCAACTTTCAGGAACCAGTGCTAACCATTCGGGCTGTGCAAATGTTTACAACAATGGTTGTATCAGGTCCAGGCAGCTCATGAGCAATGTGTGCAAGATGTCATGTAAGGAATCGCTATTGCCCTGAGACCCCAGGAAGTAGTTGTGGGCAAGAATCTAAATATATCCATATATGCTGCACAGATTGACATGCATACACACGCTGATGGAAAAAACGTGTTTTGTGATTGGTTACTGACATATTTATACATCTTATCCTTAGTCCTGTCAGTATAAGGCACAATTTAATGCATATCATTCACTTAAGCGCCTCAGCGGGATTGCTCCATTCACACGAATCAGTAGCAGGAAATGGAGTGCTTTTGTTTTATTAGCCATGTGAGAGTATCTGTCATCCTCCTCCTCGTGCTGCTGCTCTCTGATGAGAAATAAGAGACTTTGTGGTGAGCAACTGCCCTCCATCATCTCAGCCAAGTTAACCGCTCCAGAGCCGAAATCTGACCAAGTCCAACAACACTGGCAGGAAATTAATGATATTCCCCAAAGTAAGCAGCCGCCTCAGACTGAAACATATACAGTCGGCCTGCTCTTTCACTCAATTTTTGCATCAAAAATATTGTTTTACATTTATTTTGCATTTTAATTCGATGTTATGATAAACACAGAGTTATAGTTATACGCACGACACTGTTTGATTTCAACCACCCACGAAAGGCGATGTGTGGAAATGCATCAGTTGTGAAGTTTATTGCTTCGTATGTCACGCACAGATCAAATGAGGAATGAAAAGAAAACCATGGTCACGGTTGAGGTGACGTGCCCGAGGCATGCAGAGGCCTGGCAGACGGAGTGCGACATTCTTAGTGTTACGGGAAAAAATTTGACAGGTGACACCACTTGGAGATGAAGATGGATGGCGCCACGAGTAGCACAAATATCGTTCCAAAAGGTCAATACATGACGGGTGCTCCAATGGCTGTTTGTCTTCTTCTGCAAACATGCAACACAGTGGCACATTTTTCTTACTATGGCCCCAGGCAGTTGGATATCTTCAGAACGGCATAAGAAATGCATTTGACCAAGCAGCTGGGTCTGTGGTTAGCAACGCATGTCTGTTTGTCTGTCAGCTGACTACTAGACTGCCAGACCAAATACCTGCTAACAACAATCCTAAGAGCTCTATTTTTATTTTGTGTTTTTCACTAAGGTGATAAACAATCCACCTAAACTTCTCATTTTGAGCAACGTGCCCATCCTGGTGTTAACGTTTAACTCAAATCCCTCCGAGCTGTAGAAAGTTTGTCCAGTCTAAACACAGTTTTTTAGTATTAATTTATTTTTATTTTTTTGCACTGTGTCTGTTTATGAAGAAGATGCTGCTACTTGTTAGGACCAGACAACAATGACCTTCTGTTTTCTTATGCAAAGCAATGTCTTTTTGTTGGTGCCAAGTAGCTTTAACGACTTCCTCTAAGGGGGTGGTATGACAGATGTAGGAAAACGATCCCATCACATAGTCAGTTGGCTAATTGGTTTGATGTGTTTGCCTTCTGTTGTATATCACATTTGTTCCTGTAGAGAAGTATTTTGGAAAACCATGCCAAACCAGAAAAAGAACTTATTTTGAATGGCTCTGATTACTGTTATTGATCCAAGAAATGGGAACAGCTCATAGATGGAAGAAAACAGGTCAAGCACAACGTCTGTTAAGTCTTGAGAGGTGTGCAGTTACAGCCTTGTGATTAAAACCACAACCAGTTGAGCACACCGTCTATATTACAGTGTTTTGCTGTGCTATGGTACATTCACTGTCTCTTATTATCATGTCATAGATGCCCACTGGCCAAGCTTTGCTATTATTGCCCACACTTAATACATTCCACAACTTCTTTTGCAAAGTCTTCTTTGTTTTCTGCGTTTTGTTCTTGCTAAAATATCTAGTGGATTATTTTTGTCTTGCATACGCTAACTATTGACTCATAATATGACTCATCGTTTAACAGCACAAATTTTTAAAAAAGCCTTCTCGAGGAACGAAGTGAACAGATAATCATACCATTTGCCATTCTTGAGATCGCTGCTTTAATGTGGTCATATGAATCCACACAGGTGGATTTATATGAGAAACTCTGCTACCTGAACCGTTGTTCACCTGCAAACTGTGCAAGACAGAACTAAGCTCCTCTTTCTAGACAGGCTAAATTAAGGCTAACACCCTAAAAAGCCAAGAGCGACAGCAAATGCTTAAATCTTTCTCTTTCTCGCTCACGCTATCTGCTCTGCTGCACATTTACTGTAATTGGATGCACTTAGCTTTGACAGCTTCCCGTGATTCTGCAGCGGTTGCCACAATGCACAACACAAATACTTAAAACCGCATTAGAATTATTATCCCCTGCCACTTTTTCAGCTCTTTCATCTTTCTTTAAACAACTGCTCATCAAAGTCACCAAAGGCTGCAAACGGATCATAAGTAAGGCTGAGGTTTGGGGTTTGCATGCAGCAAAAAACGTGATTCATGGTGTGAAAAACAAAAACTCGAGATGATTAAAACATTTTCCCCCACAGAAACATCTGTTAACCAGACAAATTTCCTCTTAATCCACAGTGAAGTAGCTTGAAAAGATTATCTCGATTGTGAGGTTAAAGTTCTGCTGGACATTTTTTGTGCAATCTCTTTGGCCTAAACAGCGGGAGATTGGCTTGATACATTTTGAGACCTCTTAGATTGCTGTGTTGGGATAAACAGGCCAGCTAATATAGAGTCATGATCTTCATGGTCCTTCACTTCACACTATAATGGCCTTTACTAAAGGACTTGCTTTTGCTTCTACTGGAGAAGAAATCCTTTGTTTTTGTGACACTCACGTTGTAGCTGCAGGGTTAAGTTAGTCGAGACTGAATCAGCAAATAAGGTCTCCGAAGCACAGACGAACATATTTCAGTGGCAGGCCTGGTGCAGATAAAGCTAATAACACCAGGCATAAAACAAATCACAGCAGCCCCTGATTGGGGTGCAGACCAGGAAATGTGATGGAATGTGTGCTTTTCAACACGTAGAATGTAATTCTGTCAAAATCAAAACGGGTACCAGCACTGGAGCCGTCACTAAGCAGTGTTTGCTCAATTTTCTCCTTTCCTGCCTGCAAGTTCTCGGCACAGATTTTAAATATCTGATGAATAATTTAGATCAGATGATAATGGACTCAAGCAAGAAGGAATGGTAGGACTTTCAAGAATCCTCACAAACACCACCAGAGGACTGCTAGGATGAAAACTGACAGCTGCTTATAATGCTTTTCAAAACCCAATATGCAGTTAAAAAGGAAATCTGTCAAGCTTTAAATCTGCCAGTGCTAACTTCGCCATCTGTTGTATTGCAGCTGGTCTTGCTCATACTTCTAAAAGCTTTGCACTCAGTGGCAAAAGAAGTTTTACAGCCATGCCAAGTTCAGTTTTTATTGTATATCTGAGCACTAGAAATTAAAAGCAGAATGTAACAGAAAACAAGGATGACAGACACAGGGTTTGTGATCTATAAGGTCAAATCATGAAACATGTCATGTCAGAACACTGAGATCAGCTCCAGTTTGAGGTCTTTCGAAGGCTTAAAGCAAACTAATACAGTCCTTGCGCAAGTCTTGTGACACCCCCTTATACATAAGGCAACAAGTTTGCACAATGTTAGCAAGCTTGGAAGTCGGTGTTTGGTCTGTTTTAAAATTCTTACTTTATTTTAAACTCTTTTTTTCCCGTCCTCCACTGGCTCAATTCCCTTACTGCTAAACATTGCTCACCATGCCATGCTGAGATGTCACGTTTTCAGCTAACAGCTCTTTGGAAACCACCTCGTTGATGCAAAAACACTATTTTATATCTAACAGTGTGTAAAGATGCACACTCTTTGGTTTGTTTCCTGGTGTTATGTTTAGACACAACACTTCATCATCCCTTGGGTTATGTACCTTTTCACAATTATACCTCCAAAAAGCCTGAAGGAAAAAAAAACAAGAACATCTGAAGGGTAGCTCAAGACCTTTGCACAGCACTGTATTTATTTATATATGTATATATATTTAATTTCCTTTAAATACTGAAATATTAAATCAAGTCCACCTTTTTATGTATTTAATTGGTCTCAGTGCGATTTTAGAGATAATTTCTGAAGCATCGAACATACTGATTTTTTCTTTTCCAGCATACATTTCAGTAAAGTTGAGCTCTTGCACAGAACACTGAACAAAGATATATTTGGGGTTGACTTCTACTTTGCACATCTAAATTTAGTTCAGTTTCTTTTTATGTCCAGGTGTTGTGCGGTCAAAAGGTTCACCACCTTGCTACTGTTTTGCCTGCAGCAAAGTACATGAATTCCACAGAAGGATTATCCAGGGATAAGACCTCAGCACGGAAGTGACTGGGTGCAACGACACTGCACAACAATGTGACGCTGAAAACAATACAGCCGCTCGGACACAATGCATTCTAAGTTTAACCCAGCGCCTAAATTGCCTTTTTTGGTGTGGCTGAGAGTGGCAGTAAGTCTTAAGGAGAAACATATTGTGGCTTTTGCATCGCTTGAAACACCAAGAGAAAGAATTGAGTTTACTTTGAACTCACGGGCAGTTTGTCTGTGCAGCAAATTATAAATCAACACATGCTGACCAAAGTGCTTTACATTTAGAATGTAAAGAATCAAGAGCTGACCAGATAAATCACAGGCATAAATATGGGGACATAAGTTCATTAATAAGAGCGCACACTATCTCCATAAAATCATAACACAAACCACAATGCACATGCACAAGCTGCAATAAAAGCAAATAGGGGCAGTTTCTCTGATTTGACTTTTATAAGATTTTTGCTTTATTTTTTTTAGGCTATTTGAGTTGCCAATAGTTATGTTAGATGGCAGTAAATGAACAATCACTCTACTTATTTAACCACCCAGAATTTCCTTATTTTTTGTGTATTCAGTTTTGACTTTGATTAATTCTTTACATGTATTTGATTTTTTTATTTCAATTTTAATTGACAGGAAGAACTGAGCTTGTGCATGACTTTCCATCGGCCATGTTCCTTTCTTTTTCAACAAATTGCTAGAAAAAATTTGGATTACCCATTTCAGGTTATCAGAGGGTCCCCTGTGAATATCCTCCTTTACCAAGTAGTGGGTTATCATACACTGCCTTTAATTCATCCAGACACCCCCCACGTAGACATACAGTCAGAGATAAACACCCAACCTCCGTAAATGCAAAACTAATTTAAGCTGCTTAGCAGTAACATATATCATTAGATTATTCGATGCATCGAAAAATTAATCACTAGATTAATCGATTCGGAAAATAATCGTTTTGCCCAGCCCTACACACAATGCGACGGGAACTCAAAAGATTGGGACTGAACAGCTGTGTAGCTGTAAGAAAACCACTAATCAGTGAGGCAAACTGGAGAAAAAGGCTTCAATTTGCTAGGGAGCATAAAGATTGGACTCTGGAGCAATGGAAGAAGGTCATGTGGTCTGATGTGTCCAGTTTTACCCTGTTCCAGAGTGATGGGTGCATCAGGGTAAGAAGAGAGGCAGATGAAGTGATGCACCCATCATGCCTAGTGCCTACTGTACAAGCGTGTGGAGGCAGTGCTGTGATCTGGGGTTGCTGCAGTTGGTCAGGTCTAGGTTCAGCAACAGTCTGTGCTCCAAGAATGAGGTCAGCTGACTACCTGATTATACTGAATGACCAGGTTATTCCATCAATCGGTTTTCTTCTTCCCTGGTGGCACGGGCATATTCCAAGACGACAATGCCAGGATCCATCGGGCTCAGATTGTGAAAGAGTGGTTCTGGGAGCACGACACATCATAATCACACTTTTTTTTTTCTATTTTCATGTGTTGTCACTGAAACCCAGCCCATGAACCCAGCATGGGAAACCTTTCTGTGACTTAATTGTCACATTTTTTTTTCACTTTCAGAGTTTCCACTGGCACTCTAGCCACGAGTTATTATCAGCTAATTAGTTCTTATTCTTATTGCACCATTAGGAATTATCTGAAGTTGTTGGCCCTTTTCTTGCTTTCCTTTGGATGACTAACAGAAATCAAGCTCAGGGACTTTTTATGCAGCTGCAGTCCTACTAAATAAAAAAAAAAATCATTTTTAATGAATGACTTGCATCCATGTTATGTCATCTTCTGGCCTTCACTTGCATAATTATGACCACCCTCCCAGAGGAAGGTACGCTTTCTTGTAACTTTTTTCCACGAGTGCAAAATGCTGCTTTTCCTGATATGAAACATCACCTTATACTGTACGTTCATTCATAATAGGGACCTGTCCTATAGCTTTAAAGCCTTTCCTTGATGATGACTGAACCTTCCAACCTTATATGAAAGTATCTAGTGAACGCCAAAACAATTCATGCATTAAATGCAATGTCTCCCGCTAAGTCAAAGGGATCAAAGGGTTGAATAACTTAATAATTTATTAAATATATTTTGTCCAGATGCTACTTTACACATTTAGCGAAATGCATGTCTATTTATCTATGACAAAAAGGTAGTCATTATGTAACTGTTTTGCCTGTATCAATATTACATAACAAGGAGTGGGTCAAGATTTGGGGGATAAACTCCTGAGATGAACCAGATGCTGTCTCATTTAGTTGGGATTCACTGACAAGTAGGAAGGGTCTACATAATCTGTCTACAGGGCTTATATGCACATGTGAATTTAAGTGTGTGTGTGTGTGGTTGTCACAGTGTGCCAAAGAGATGCCTTGAATTTACCAACTGACTACACTTTGTTGTGTTGCTTCGTGGAATCATCTTGTAATAAATTGTTGCCTGTCCTGCAGCATATCCAGTGCAAACAGTATACTGTGTAGGGTTATAATATAAAGACTCTTATAAAGCTTTCCTACTTGAAAAAAATGCTACCTTTTGTATGTGGTTTAAGTGGTAGTTATTGCTCAGAGTCCCAAATGATGTGCTGAGCTTTTATCAACTGCCAAACACCAAGAAGAAAAACGAAAACAACCTGAAAATAAATGTAATCATTTTAAATGTTCTGTATAGTCAGTGGCACATAACCTGAGGTTAATCCATCCAAACGGTTACCAAAACAATTAAAAGTCAAAATCTATGGGAAGAATGTGCCAAACTCATTTTTGTTTATGGGCCACATATTACCCAAATTTACATCAAACGGGATGGATGAGAAATTTCTAGTTTTTTATTTAATTTTTTTTAAAACAGCTTAAAAAAATGTCAATTTTTCTTGCGTAAAGAAGTACAAGCACAATCTTAAAACACTGAAATTACAAAAAGTGACGATGAAGGGCCTGGAGTCTGTCAAGGAAAATACGTGCAGTTTAACTGTGCCTTAGTTTTTAAACACTGAGTCAGTCCAGTCTTATTATGTGATTGCAGTGGACTTTTAAAGACACAAGATCTTCACACCTAACACATTTTGTGCTTTGAGTAATCAACAATAGTATAGCACTTATTTGATTCTAGTTTTATTTAATTTGTTAAGAATTGCAAGTACTTTTGACTTTCCATGCATTTCAGTTACCATGTAGATGTATACTTGGGTGATAGGTAACACATAAACATACATACTCTGAGCTGGTTGTAGTGGAGAAATTGTTAATGGTATATGTTCCCAGGCCTTCTCAAAAAAACAAACACACTGACTCAGAAAACTAAGGACCATGACAGATTTGATGATTCATTGGAATAGGTTTTCTTTCTTTAATTTCATGCCCTTTGTGCTATTTTATTATTATGCAACTTACATCAGTGAGTAAATCGAGGAATTAAAATGAGACATAATAATACCGAGCACAAGAGTAATATTTCAGTCCACTTCCTCCTGGTAAATCCAGCTTTTCCTTCGTGATTGATTCCCATAGTCTGAAAAACATCCAGGTTTAAACTAGAAGCTTTAAAATCGTTTTCCTTTGGGCATACTGTCATCAGTCTGCTGCAGACCAGCATCGATGATCCCCATAAATCCACTGAGATTCCACAAGTCTTGTTTTTTTTGCCCTTTTCAAGTTATATCTCTGTAAATCTTCTTGTTCTGAGACAGGCTCAAAAATAATATGACTTTCCCTCCCAGTGAGAGGCCTGGCACTTTGGGAATGGTGAGCAGATGCTGTAGGGAACATCAGGTACTAGACAATGTGGGAGTGGGGCAAGACAATGCCGCCTCACAACCCCTTAGAATTAATGCTTCCTCAACCTGTTCTAAAGAGAAACAATATCAGAACAAAGAGATGTTTTATTGTTTCCTAGATTCAAACCTGAATGGCTAATTAGGAGAGCCACTTTCTGGTCTATGGAGAAAGGAAAAAATTAGTTGATGAGGATTTTCTTACATAGTGTGTGTGATGATCCATCACAGCTGAGTTAAATGGCTAAATTACCTCCTCAACATTTCTTGAACTTCTCCAGAGGCTGGTAATGAACTAATCATTTGATTCAGGTGTGTTGACCCAGGGTGAGATCTAAAACCTGCAGGACACTGGCTCTCGAGGCCTGGAGTTGGCCACCCCTGATCCAGAACATTCCCTGCAACCTGATAGGTCATCATAGACTGGTATTAGCTCATTAGGATATGTCACTGGGTGCCCAGAGCTAGCACCATGGTTTGTTACGAGAGCTGAATATGGCCTCCACTAAAATTTGTTGCCAATTTGTCCCACTGACCTCTCGATGAGGATGGGTGGTGGACCAGTGTTGGCATTCTTCTTCCAGGTGCTTTGTTTTTTTTTCCCCAAAAGAATTGTATTTATCCTCTGAATACATTTAAAATGACAGGTTCATATCTGTGTTTGGCATTGTTGAAACTTGAGGATCATGGCTCTCTAATTGTGATAAAATTTGTTTTAACAGACTAGCAGTGAACGAGCCAACCTCAGGTAACATGATCCATGTTTGTATTTGCGTTGGTGGCACAGCTCTGTGGCTTTCACTTATAGCTACAGTTCACATCACTGGCTTTCATGGAAGTCACACTATGAGTGATGTAGAGTGGTGCAAAGATGACTTCTGGGTAGGTTTAAACTGATGTGATTCATACTTTGTGATTTATATTTTGAACAGATGTAGAAAAGTTTGTTTTAGGTACAGAGTTTACAGAATTTTAGAACGCTCTTTGGTGCATTTTGGTGTTGCCTTGACAAGAAACTTCTGGAATTTATTTAGCTAAAAAAAACAGCTATTCAAATATTTGTATGTCAGTGTATTTTTTTAAAGCATTTGAGATTAGTTACACTCAGATCTGTTGCTCATCTACAGTTTTATTTTTCTCCCTCATATGCCAAGATGTTACATAAGAGTGCTCCTGTGGGGACGGACACATATTAAGGGTTGAATGAAACATTTTATTAAAACATCAAGCAATCTGTATAACCAGATACCTGCATTACTACACGCAGTACAACGAGAATACTTCTCACAGATTAAAAAAAACAAAAAACAGTTGAATTATGCCTTATTTTTCATCGTGCAGTGTTTTCCATGGCCTGCTGTGATAAGCCACTGGGGTTTTAGTGACTCTATGATCTGGACCCAGATAGCTGAGAGCAGTGAAGTCATTATTATACTTCCAGAAGAGCCTCATAGTTAATCCATTCGCCATCCAGCAGCCCCAGTTGTTCATAAAGATGTCTAAAGCAAACCAAAAGCAAATATAGGGAATTATACTTTATGTGTTGAGAGATAACCTTATTTTTATCATGTTACACAAGACTGTGATGTGTGTGATTATACTCAGATATAAAATGCTGCAGTTTTACTAGCATAGAGAAAACTCTTAAAACGGCACCAGGAAAATTGCAGCATTCTGACTGTTACATAACTTGAGGATCTTGAACCAAATTTCAACTGACCTTATTAGCAGTAGCGAGATAACAAGACCTCAAAACAATAAACAAGACAACTACAGAATTAGACAAAGAAAATAAATGCAATGTCTACTCTGGAACAAAAGAAATATGGTTAAAAATTCCTCCTAAAGATTTTAGCAACTTGGAACAGCTTCAGCTCTAGTGCACAAGTGGTTTGAATCAGCAAGATAAATAGATACAGACATGCAAAAGAACTATCCCTACCTGTGGCCTAAACTGGATAATCAGTGGATAAACATTTAAAATTGTGGCAAAGATATACAGATGTGGTACTGAATAACCTCAGCGCTTGAGTCGTGGACTGCCTGAGCCCTCTCTCTACGCAACCGAGGGGTTGAAATAGTCTGAGATTGGCTGCTTCATCATCTGTTGGGTTCAAACTGAAGCCCAATTATCACAAGTTCTATAACAGCACCTCATAATTATAAGTTTGCCAGCATAAATCAGTTGACTTCCTCAAGGCAGGCACAGGATCTAAAACTAAAGCATGCATAGGGTGCAATTTTCTTACATCTCTCTCTATATTTCATGAGTGATGAGTATAGAGTGGTTTTTGACAGCATGATGATGGCTGTAGTGTGCCAGGGTAATGAGATGCAGGGTGGTCCACACCCTCTGCTGTCCCATGGTAGCTCATTAGTGATCATTTTTCCAGTGGCTGTTGGATTCATTGAATAATGCTTGATAAAATTACAACACTGTGTATATTAATGACACCAAACTTTGAGCCAAAATAGTGACGGGACACAGCCACAGTGACATTCGCTGTAAAATGCACGAATAAAAATGTGTTGGTCAGCCTACACATGTGAAAATGTACATTTTTACTATGGGAACGTTTTTTTTGATAATGTGCTCTTATTAATTCCCTCTTTTATTTTGTTGTGAATCTCATCCATCCTTTCAGCCTTTTATGGGAGAAGGCCATTAGTGTTTACAGTTTAGGTTTTAGATTAGGAAGCGATGGCATACACTGAGTCAAGATTGTGGTCATAAAATGTCTAAATATTTGTGCTTTGTATTTATGTGTGTAGCGGGATCTCTGCAAACAAAGCACCAATTGGCAGTCAGAGATGGCTATTGACAGCAGAAGAATGTGACTGTTACATCAGATATTCACAGTGTGAGGCCTCGTAAAAGCCTGGTGCTCCTTTTAAATCCCAAAATAGACCTTGACTGCATTCCTGTGTCACTCCTGAGACATGCATGTAAGACATAATAGTGTTTTTTGAGTATGTAATGAAAGACAAGACCTCTTAACACCTGGTTTGTAATATGTCTAAGCGTGGGTGTACATGATTTGTGCACTAGGTGCAAATAATTTTTTTGATAGAAATGTAAGCACCTCTATTCATTTATCAATAAATAGAATAAAAATACAGAAAAATGAAAAATGCTTCATTCCTGGAGCTTTCATATATTTCACCCCTTATTTCACACAATGTACCTATACTACAACCCTGGATATTTTATGTAACAACACCTCTACTTGTGTCCTCATTTCTGCTGTCATTAAAGTTATGTAAGTGAAATTCATCAAAGGGGAAATCCCATTTAAATTATATGGGAAATTCTTTTTAATATTCCCAAGCTGGCATCTGAAACTCTAGAATCCTGTCAAAAAAGGAGGAAATCAGCCAACGTCAACAATCCAAGATGCACTCCCTGGTTTGGTTTTAGAGACTTATTGTGTTCCCATTTAGTTATTGCATTTCAATATCAAATTACTGTGTTTATAAATATTTATTTAAAAAATAACTGTTAATAAATTCATAAATATAAATGATAAATTGGACATATGTCTATTGTTTACCGTATATCTTCAGTTAGTAGCCCCGGCGTTTATTCAAAAAATTATTCGGCCGGCCCAGCGTTTAAAAGAGACCGGCGGTTGTTGGAGACCAGCTCTTATTCCCTTCTCAGACGGGATTGTCACGGAAGTGAGAGGGAAAGAGGACCCAGGTGAGGTTTTTGACTGATGTGAAAAGACAGTGCGTTTACTTACAGTGCTCCAAAACGTATTCCAACAGTTCACACATAATGCAGTTCCCAATTGTGCTCCTCCTTTTCTCCCGAGTATCTCCTTGTCTGTGGTAGCCCAGTGCACGAGTGGTGCTCCCCGAAACTTCTCTCCGCCCGACTCTCCTCAAGAGGAAGTAAAAGACCAGAAAATCACAGTTAGCAGGTTTACTAGCTGACAGCTCCAGTTCAGTGTAATAATCCAACTTTGATTCGGTTGCCGCGCATCCAGCTTAAATGCTGCTGGTCGTCGATGATGGCTAATTGGAAACAGCTGGCCAAGTGACTAGGACCAACAACAGAGCGGAGGGTTTTTTTTGAGCGGGTTCCAGTCACACTCCATACCAGTTGGTGGCGGTAATGCACCATTCAGTTGTTTGCCAACCGCCAATGAAATTTAAAAAGAAGAAGACAGCGTGGAGGGACTTCCGGGTCGAAGGTCGCCCGGCTACTATTGGAGACCGCCGTCTATTTGACGTTTTCAAACTGCCGTTTATTAGACACCGGTGTTTAAAAGAGACGGCTACTAATGAAAGATATACGATATTAGAACAATTTCAAGACATTTGAGCTCTGTGTTGTAGAACTTTATGCATTTTTATGATATTATGCAAATGACAAAGACAAGTGTTCCATTATTATTACAAAGTTATAAAGCCAGCTTTTCACATGACTACAAAAATGTTATTTGCCGTTATTCTGTTATTGTGCAAAAATATAAGAATTACATTTATTACACTTATTATGTTAAAAACTGTGAAAATAATACTGGCATATCAGTCACTTTGAGTTGTGTTTCTGGGTATCTGATTGATGTGCAGTAGTGTTTGAAAGGCCATCTACCCCTTATTTCTTCATATTTTGTTTAGAGGACTCAAGAAGTCATTCTTACAGAAGGGACACAGTGAAAAAAGGTTCAGGTTTGTAGATTTAAACTGGATTTAAAATTTGTGGCAACAGGTGTCATGCATAAATGAATCTAAATGTTAAATCATAGCCAATACATACAGTGGTTGTCGGGAGAGAAATACAGCAGTTTGTGTCTACAGCCATTTCTAAAACACGGTGGAGGCTCTGTCACAGTTTGGCACTGCATTTCAGACAGTGATATTGGGGATCTTGTCAAAATTAATAAACATAAACGCAGAAATTTACCATCAGAGTTTGATCATCCATGCAATACCATCTGAAAAACATCTGATTGCCAGCTGCTTCATTTTTCAGCATGAAAGTGAACAAAAGCAAAGTGCTAATCCAGTAAAAGCAAATCTGGATCGAACAAAATACACAATACACCACTATCAGTTATCGACTGACCTCCCCAGAGCCAGACCTCAACATTATTGAAGCAGCATGGGATGATCTTGGCAGGGAATACAACAAAAGGAAGCCAACATCCAAAGAAAAGCTCTCAAATGCCTTCAAGAAACCCAGAGAACGATTTCTTGAGGCTATCGAAACAAAATACTGTATCGCTGTATTAATCAAGCCATGTAAGGTTTTCATTCACATATCGCATATATTTAAACAGTATACTAGATGGACTAGATACTATTTCTGAAACTTCCCACCAGGGTGCTCTTCACAACTTTCCAAATGTTCATAGGACTGCATCTTTTCACTTTAATGATACGGAAAAAGTAATAAAAAAAGATGTTGACCTGTTAAAACGTGTCCTTTAACAGACACCTGTGCTTGCAATGCATGCTTAAATTCCTCAAGACTGTGTCACTGGGGTAGGCTGGTATCCAAAATACGAGATACAAACACATTATATTGCATTTTGATAGCCATCTTGACTGTCAGCACATTATTATTTCTAAATGTACTGAACTAATCAAAACATTACAACAAAGCACTGTCACGCAGCAGCAAAAAAAAAAAAAATCATTAGATGGAAAGATAAAAGAGCTGTGCGCTCTCTGACAAATCCATGCCTGTGCTCAGTCAGGGGCTCGAGCTTGTCAGATCATGTCACAGCTTTCACCCAAAAATCATTAGCAGACTTTCTGTGTCTTTGCTTGTCTTGAGTTTCCTCTTGATTCGACCGTTTGTTAAGCTTGTCAAACTGTGATATATCTCATTGGTGAGAAAACTTGAGCTGTATCTACAGCTCCAGGGGCAACGTACTTCTCAGATTGAATATGTCCCACGGGCATATGTGAGATAAAAGGCTATAATGATGAATGAAGCAGCTGTTTTGCTGTTACTGAACATACTGTACAAATTAGCATCAAATGGACACGCAGTAACATATTCTGTGGATAACAGCTGATTCTTCATTGCTTTCTGTGTTGTGATTGTTACAAAAGGGGAATGTTTAATTCTTTCTCTATTCATGGCAAAGGTTGGAAGCCGGACTTAATCTCATAATACTCCTAATAGCTAATAAAACTACTATTTATTAGATTATGTTAATAGTAGAGAGGTTTACACAATGGAAGCATTGCTAACAATAATTTATAACATTGCCATGTAATCGCTTTCGTTTATATGGGGAAGATTCTGAGTCTTGTTTAGTTGTGTTATAGTTAGCTGTTTTAGTTAGCTATGTCCACCAAAAAAATGGAAGGCCTCCTTTCTGCTCAGTTTTAGGCCTACAGATGCTTTTTCATAGAAATATCTGGTTGTTTGGGTCTAAATGCTAAAACATAGCAGAAAAAAAGGCTTGTAGAACTTTTTGTTTGTTTGTTTGTTTTTTGTCTATCATTAAGAACTGGAATTAATAGGTCACAGGGGTATGTTGAGGTTTGATTAAGCATTTTCAGTCCCAAAGTTTAAAGTCTTCTGGAATCGCCACATTTTCAATGACTCAGTGTTATATGTCATGTTAAAGGAACACATTTTATGCATCAACCTTTTGAGCTTTATCTTACTAACTACTGAAGGAAGTCATGCAGTTAAGTAAAAGTAAAGATTTTTATGCTTGGTCCTAATCTACTGCAAATTCTTTTTTACACTGCTGGAACTAACAAACAGAATACAGGTGAGAAAAGGATCCAGTCCCTTTGTAGGCGGTGCTATTTATCACCAAAATTAAATCAGTAAAATCAGTTTTACCTTCATCTGGCCACAAAATAAGTAATATCTATGTCTCCTTTATTAAACTGTGAGTCAAACCTGAACACCCCCGAGTAGCCTTCAGTCTCTAAATGTCTAAATGCCCTCTTGCGTTGTTTATAGCTAGAGTGTTAGCTTTCATTGTAATATTTCTATAGCCCATTCATTTATAGATCTTTACCACTGGTTCCTCTGACTCCAGTAGGTGTTAAATGATGTGTCAGACTGCCTGTTTTGCCTCTGAGGATGCCAAAAAAAACCCTTTACTATTAAAGAAAGTTGGTCTTGCTTTGCAGTACGTCTCTCAGCATCCTACAGACGTGTTCAGGAAGGAAAATAAATACAGGCTTTGTCTGATGGGGTGTAGTTTCTGCTGGTTTCTGCTCAGCTGCAAGAGGAGAGATGGGGCAGAGCGGGTTAGGAAACAGCGTCAGAGAGAGTTGATTGGCACAAGCTGCTGGACATTTTTTAATGAACTCTGCCTTCAGGCTGTTTGTAGAAAGTGCACAACCTTTATGATGTTTTCTGTCTGTGAGGACAGAAAATTTTAGAAAGTTATCAGACTCCTGAAGCATAGTCTGTCTGCTTTGTGCCTAGGAGACCCACAAGTAGTAGAATTTCAGCCACACAGTTATTTTTTTAAACTCGTTCAAGAACCTCTGTCTACTGCTGTTGGTAAAGGTTCTGGTCAATTTTTCTCAGTACTGTTTTTATTAATTGCATCACATTTGAAACTGTGAAAATAGATGACCCAAGGACTCGGTGTATGATACGTTTCTGTCATTTACTTCTCTCAGCCATGTTCAACTATATCTGATCTTGTAAAATCTCATATCGGTATGCAATTTGTTATTCACAGATGACAAAAAAAAAAAAAACTCAGACAAGCTCTCCCCTTGAGTCATTCTGAAGATTTTAATGTAATGTCATCTGAGGATTTAGTGATTCTACGTCAGAGCCGGGCGCTTTGGAAGTTAAAGGAGCTGTTCCAGCCTGGTTCACTTTTATCACCAGAATGTCCTTGGCAATCCTCAGACGTTTCCAACGGATCACAGTGGAGGTCTGTGAGTGAGCAGTTTTGAACGCGTGCCAACAAAAAAAAAAAAAGGAAAATACTGTTGCGTAACCTCACATTTTTCCTTGACCCTTAGAAAAATCTACACTGACACATTTCAGCTTGGATATACATGAAGGGAGGATCCTCTTCAAATTGGCTCACGACGGATGTCGTGATGTTGTTTGGAGCCTAAACCAAATACATTAACATCAAAAGCAGACCAACACTTTTTAACCCTCCACATTTTTCTCAGGTCTGTTGGTCCAACTGTTTGTATATCAGTTATATCAAATTTTCAGCCCTCTTCTAAATTGGTTTTTCTGTCTTTGTGAATGCTCGAATTTCTGTTTCATCCCCTGTGAGACTGATACTCATGGGAATAGCTGGAAATCTTCAGCGGATGAAAAGTGCAATGCCCCCACGGCGATGCTCAGACTGTCTGGCTCTGCCTTTGTCCCTGTGACTCACTGTCATCACAGTCATCGAGACTTCCCTGATCCGCCGTCCCTCTCCAAGCTTCTGTCTGGAGCCTTGCACAGCTTAAACCCTACTTGGGTTTGACTACATCTGGGTTGTCACCCCTTTCCAAAGTAAAATGCACTGGATTCCAAGAGCTGACTTACAGTTAGCACTCGTCAAAGCTTTCCCACTGCTTGAGCCAGCAAACAAACAAGAACATGATCAAACGTTTTGCAGACGAAGCCAAAACTTCTCTCTTTAACTGAAATATGATCCCGAATATTTTGGAGCTTTAATTCTTTTAACACGTCTGTTTTGAAACTCAGTGCTACAAGGAAACATGATGTGTAGACAGTGTATAATCTGATATGTCATAATTCATGGAAATCTAAGAGAAATCTTGACGTTTCCTGTATATTTTCCATGAAGACTCTTCATTTTGATGCAGCTCTCCTCCTTTATTCTGCCATATTGATTTGAAGTAAAACTAACTGCTGGCCACTGAAGCTGCAGTGGAAAAGCAGTAATGCAATTGCAGAAGGACCATCTGATTTCTGGTTACAGTTTAGTGATTTATAATCTGGCTTCTGGCTTCTCCCCTGCAGCGTGTCAGGGTGTCTCCTTTCTTTAATTCTGTCTCTCCCAGGCCACTGTAAAGTGAAGGAAGTTCCATGGGAGCTGCCACTTCACAGACTTCTCATCTGCAGTTGGTCATTTCTCTTTTAAATTCTTTCTTCCAAGCTTAGAAGTCAATCAGAACAAGGAAGATGAGAAGATGTGACCACATTTGATCTGACCATACAGTGTGAAAAAGATCTGTTCTTAGAGTATTTGTTCCTTTGATCAACCACTTAACTCAAGTAATACAGAAAACTAGATCTAGTTCCTGCAAGGTAAAGCTCACCTGAATCACATTATCAGTAAATTGTGATTGTGAAGCAGTTTGGATCCAATGTAGCACTTTAAACCATCAAATTCAAATGTCGTATATAAGATATCTCAGGAACATCTGGAAATTTGTGATGTTTAAGCGGCTGAGAATGGATGGATGGATGGATGGATGGATGGATGGATGGATGGATGGATGGATGGATGGATGGATGGATGGATGGATGGATGGATGGATGGATGGATGGATGGATGGTACAAATGTTCATGTGGACTGACGGATGGACTTATTGGATTTTGGTGGCCATTGGTGAAAAGTAAAGTTCATCGTGACTTTACAAAATATGGTTTGAGCCATAAGTAAAGAATTGATATGCTATATTAACCTGACAATTTGCAATGAATGCACCCAAAAGGGTGCATATCATTCCTCTGCACTTCTCCAACAACAATTTCTCAGCATGGGACAATATGTTTCACACAATATTTGCAGTAATCCTACATATCAACACAATTTTCTGAAATAATACTACTTTGCACAGTGCAGTAGAGGACTTTTTTTAGGGAAAATAAAGAGCAAATACATTGAGGTTCTTTTTCTTTTCAATTGACTTTTCAATGAAGGCTTTACCAATAATGTTGAGGTCAGCAGCTTGAGAAGGGTTCATGCAGGTGACCTGGTGTCTTTGATGCTGGAGTTTTGCCTCAGTGCATTTCAATCAGCCACATAGTTATTTAGTTCAGCAGCTCTGCTATGCAGTTGTGACGGAATCACTCTTCCTGAGCATTGCCAGAGACTGATAAGACATACTCACGCGCTATCAGATGTAGCCTAATTGCTCACAGCTTATTATTATGTCTGGGGCATGAGTGCTTTGCAAAGACTTACATGAGCAGCTCTGCCCCCAAATATTTGGTCAGTTGATTTTGTGATGACGTTAAACGGCAGGATGACGTGAGAGAAATCTAGCCAGATATCCTCAAATTGGGCGTTCTTATGGAACATTTAACAGTTTTAAAGAGTGTTGAAAGACAATTTTCACATCGGCCTAAAAATGACTGAGCTCACGATGAGGGTGGGAAAAAGTGGGATTTAGCAGGTGGCGGGGGAACCCTAAGATTAAGGGTATGACTTGGAGAAAATTATTACGTAGAAATAAGTCATGTAATAATTTGTTTTGTGATGCTGTAATCAGGTGGGTTGTGCTGCTACTCTGATATTCCCTGCTTGTTATGGATTTAGCCAATAAGATGTAAGACAATGTTAAAGAGCTTGGTGGTTGATTTCCAGTCCCTACACACTGTAAGGCTAGTATGAAAAGTTGAATTCAGAGACTCTAATTAGTCATCTGATGTCTGCTACCCTTGATGTAACCTATCACTGACCATGAACATGGTCATGGTGTTCAGGGTCAACATTCACACTCTGGTGGTCATAATTGGCTGTATACCAGTCCAACATGCAGTCTTTACACACACACAAATAGCAATCTGTCTAAAACTTAAGATGTTGTGGCTAAAAACTGGGTGAAATTTTCTCAAACGCTCAAATGTAACACCTTATGTGCCTAATGCATCACAGGAGCTGGATAAGAATTACAGATTGGACAGTTTTGATCAGAGGAGGCTGCTTCTAAGAAAAATGGAGGGTTAAAGCTCAGCACTTCACTGGAGATATCCATTTATCTTTTCATTAGTCATCCACTGTATGAGAGAAGTTTAAATGTTAACAATGTTTTAATTATGTAACAAGTGAGATGTGAAAAAGCTGTACAATAATATCCCCAGCCATCTGCTTTAGTTGCAAAGATATTTGGCATTAAACAATTACAGAGCTGTCTATTGTTTAATCTGTAGACATGGAAGAAAATGCGAATGTAAAATCAAATATATCAGTTAAGACATCACTTTTTCATAGCATTGGAATCTTTGGTGGTATAATGTTTGGTTAAGGCTTCAGTCACATGGGCCTACAGATTGGCTGGTAACCTCCTGGCAACCTCTAGTCACCAGGCAGTATTCACCCACTAGTTAGCCAGTGGCTGATTGAGTCTATTGTTGGGTGAAACTCATTGAAATGATGGTGCAACACTAAAAACTGCTCGTATTAGTTGCTAGAAGATAGCTGTTGATGCCTTCAAATGTGCGCCAGTCATTGAATAATTAAAGCATTTTATTGCATGAAATGGAAAATGCAATATTATTAATATATATAATGTGTACCACTTTACTGGTCAGATAGCCCAGTGCTACCGATAATAGAATGGCATGTTTTTGTCTCCTTTCATAAACCATGGTCACGGTGTATTGTAGGAGGTAATAAAGGAAGTAATGCAGCTCCTTTCCTAGACATTTGGATACTTCTAACAACTGCGGGTCACTTCCCTCAGGTAGGAATTTTTCTAAAGAAACTGCACTGTTGGAACATAACCTTGGATTCAGCGGGTAGGCAGGGTTTTTTAGCAACCAATTCGAGAGTGGTTGGAGAGTGTTTGCAGACGTTGCCTTCCATACAAATTACAGGCGACTGCAGCAATATGCTAGTGACCGCAACAAATGCAATGAGGCTTTTACAGCAGCAACATATGTCTCTTTATGATCAATTTCAGGTAGCAAAATTTCCCGCCAAAACTCTAACCAGTTTAGCAACTGGCAGTTACCATGGAGTCACTGAACAGTCTTTAAACTTGCATAACTGGGTCTTAGCAATCTACTTTACAGCAACTGCCACCAACCTCCAGCAACCACTCACATTTGGTCGGGTAATCCTGATTTTTCTAGGGTTATGTAACTGGGGCCCGGTTACAACCAGGTAGCAATGTCAAAATTCTCGGTCTACAGATGTACAGTCTACAGCCAGCTACAAAAATGACTTTGGTCTCTGTAACTAATTTCTTTTTTATGACAACAGTATCAAAGTTTACTTTAAAATAAGTCCTCAGTTTAAAGTTTGACCACAGCTCTAGTAAACCTCACGATTGGACTCGTACATGAAATGTAAAATAGTTGTTAAAAGTCAATATCAGCTTCAATAACAGACTAAGCTGTCATGGTACTCATTGTTCTCCCTGCAAAGAGCAGAAGGAAGGAAGAAGTAAACTTGATGCAGCTGTCCTGTTGGCCAGGTCTCCCTTGTAAATGATTTGGAATTTCAGTGAAATCGTACTTGGTTACGTAAATGTTGTTTAAACACAAATACCAGGGTTGAGTGTGTACATGCAAAAGGAGTTAGTTTTATGAATAACATTTGTGTATCGTCCAGCATTTATCACAATCAAACAAAATCAAGCAATTTTTTTTCTTTTTTTGGTCACACACTATTTTCATATTTGCAGAGGGTTTAAAAGCATTGCTAACCAAGTAACAGCAGTGTAAAGCATTACTCATATTGCATTCATGAATTAAATCAAATGAAATTTCTTCTAATACTAATCTCATACTTATGATTAGGTCTCACATTAGTTTAAAAGTTTTTTATTTAAACAAAAAAATATTGTCAAACAGTCTTGGGGCTTGTGTATGTGCATATTTACGTGATTTTTTTCTATATCCAAATGTTTCGGTCACGTTGCCGCTGTCCAAACTAATGTACAACAGCACATTAGTTAGTCCATCTTCCTGTCACAGAGCTGACCTTTTACATGCTTTGGAAACCTGGTCATCATTTTGTGTGTAATTATTCTCAGGATAGCAAGAGCACACAGCCAACATCTGTGGAAAAAATGAGATGGAGACTGAGGACAGCCAGCTAACAAATACAATGATGCTTTTTTAGATGGTTGATCTGCTTTTACAAGGAGGTAAGAATTTACAATCGGACTTCTCCGACTTAAATACCCCGAGGCTCCTGATCATGGCAGATGAACTATCTTCATTCTTGAAAGATTGCAGAGAGAGATTGCAAGTGAATGAGACTTTTTAATGTCTTAATTTTATATTATAAATGAGTCAAATACATAACAGTCTATGAAAATAATCTAATACTAATGCACAGATTACATATTTAACCTCTTTATGTGGTTCACATTTCCACTCATATCTGGCTAGCATATTGACTTGAATGACATCAAAGATGTTTCCATAAATTAAACATATTGTATAATTAGCCTTTTATAATTGCCACTTTATTGATAAATAACACATGACGTGTTCATGTTTTCTTTACATCTTACCCATCTCAAGCAACAGCTGCCCATGAGTTGCTTCCTCACATGTTGCGTTATGTTGTTTGTTATATTTTCTATGAATATGGTGTGTACTGAATAAAGAAACAAAAGCCAATGTTTCTCTCTATAGAGGAGAAATTAAAGTTGGCAATCTAACTTTTTGTTTTTCTTCTTCTTCTCCAGCCAGGTCAGAAGATCCTCAGATGTACTTTCACTTTGCTTCATAAACGACATGTTACATAATTTATTTTCCACACGACTGCAGGTTGTCAGCATTTTGTTCTTCTATTTTTCTTTTTTAATGCATTTCCCACTGCATCCAAATGTTGGACAGCTTTAACGTGATTTTCCTTCGTAAAGTTCTGGACCATTTGCTCCTAATTTGATGATTTCTAGCACCTCCTGTTCCCACTCCCTGCTCTCTTCACTCTGCTCAAGATATATGTTTAAAGTCACTTTTCTTTGGAGTCCAGGCACAAGAATTTGGAGAGGATAGCATGACGTCATTGATTGTTTAAAGAACAAAATTGTATGTTTGAGTCTCAATATTCAACAACAAATTGTTTAAATTGTACCGAGACTGAAGCTTTGAGGATTTTTTGTCAAATGGAATTAAGTAGTACTAAAATAGATTTATGTGTTTATTGTTACCATGCCATTATTCTAAATACCCTGGGATGTCATGACTCTTTGTATTACCACCATTATTATATATTAACTGTTGTTGAATCTGGATTTTATTTACATTTTTTCTCCAGTACAGCTGTCGTGTAGAAACGTTCCTCTACAGATGTCATAAACACTCTTTGGAAAAAGAAACAATCTTATTTTAATTTGAGATGCACATACCATTTGCTACTTAGTGATTGTTTTCCAACAGTATTTTTTTTGTTGTTCTTGTTTTTGAGCAGATCCCACACAATGTGCCTGAACATCTGGCATTCGTGTATACTACTGTTTCACTGCCTTATGGCGATAGTCGCATGACCGAAGATTTTATTTTATGACCCAAAACACCATGCTTTGTAGTTTTACCCTCATACTTTTATGAAGTGATAATGAGAGTGAATAGTTTGAGAGTGGGGTTAATTGTGCATGTTTCAACAGAAGGTAACACAAATATCATGACTGTCCCACTTC
>VURO01024210.1:35848-93390 GCA_015108175.1 Pelvicachromis taeniatus | reverse complement strand
CTGTCCCACTTCCGTCTACTCCCTTTCTCACTAAGGGTCGCCAGAGAGGCAAGCTCCAGGTATGTTTTAGACCAGATGTACTTCATGATACAACTCTAAAGGGATTTGTGTCTCATTACAGGAACAAGCTAGGGATCTTTCACCTATTAGGCAAATCTGTAAATCACTATGGACCTATTACAAATCTAATGACAATATAGTAAAACCAAATCTACGTACATTGGAGACAGTATAGCTGTTAACTAATTATGCAAACTAATAGAAACTTACATTTACAGTGTGTAAAATGTCATCACTAGATGTCACTAGTTGATCACAGTGAACCAAATTCTGTTTTCTCATCCGTCCCTATTTACCGTATATCTTCCATTAGTAGCACGGGCGCTTATTCAAAAAGTTATCCGGCCGGCCCGACGTTTAAAAGAGTCCAGCGGTTGTTGGAGACCGACTCTTATTCCCTTCTCAGATGGAATTGTCGCGGAAGTGAGAGGGAAAGAGGACCCAGGCGCGGTTTTTAGACTGAGGTGAAAGTGCGTTTACTTGCAGTGCTCCAAAACGTATTCCAACAGTTCACAAATAATGCAGTTCCCAATTGTGCTCCTCCTTTGCTCCCAAGTGTCTCCTTGTCTGTGGTAGCCCAGTGCATGAGAGGTGTCCCCGAACCTTCTCTCCGCCTGACTCTAATCGAGAGGAAGTAAAAGATCAGAAAATCACAGTTAGCAGGTTTGCTAGCTGACAGTTCCAGTTAATGTAATAATCCCACTTTGATTCGGTTGCTGCGCATCCAGCTTAAATGGCGCTGGTCGTAGATGACGAGTGATTGGAAACAGCTGGCCAAGTGACAAGACCCAAGAGTATTGACGACAGAGCGGAGGGTTTTTTGTTTTTTTTTTGAGCGATGGTCCAGTCGCACTCCATACCAGTTGGTGGCGGTAATGCACTATTCATTTGTTTGCCAACCGCCAATAAAATTTAGAAAGAAGAAGACAGCGCAGAGGGACTTCCGGGTCGAAGGTTGCCCGGCTACTATTGGAGACCGGCGTCTATTTGTCGTGACATGTTTTCAATCCGGCGATTAGAAACCTGGTTATTAGAAACCAGCGTTTAAAAGAGACAGGCTACTAATGGAAGATATACGGTATGTGCATAACCCTAGCTTCAAACAACTCTGTCTGCCATTCATCTGTAGTGAGCGCAGGCTGTCAGACCTGTTTTCGGTACTTTTAGCTCGTGTTAGAGAAATTATCTTTGAAGTCGATTTAATATTCTTCAACTTGGACACTTAGTAAATAAAGTCTTATACAACCTGAGACTATAATCAACCTGGTTATCATAAGGAAAATGTGATTGTTAGGACACTCCAGCCCAACTGGCATAATGTTAACTTATAACTAGTTGCTGTTGTTGTTTAGCCAGCTCACTGTTACTTGTCCAGAGAGTCTGAAAGTGCAGAGAAATTAAAAAATACATCTGTTCTCTGATCCTCTGTCTTTGACATGCTATTGTACATACTAGTCATGTAAATCTTGGCCACTGCATTCAAGATGATGTGGCAACATAGTGGCTTCCACAAACTGGTGTCTGCTCCTTTTTATGAAAACACATTGATTTGTTGTAATTACACACTAATCTGTGTATATTTAAGAGTAGAATATTTTTTTCTTGTGTTAAATAACCTCATAGGTGACTGACTGTACTTTAACATATATTTTAAAACACTTATATTACATTATTATGTAATGTTACATTTTTAAAATGATAAAGGCAATAGAGGGAGGCAGGTTAAAGTGTTACCTACATCTTCAAAAAACTACCTGATGACAAACTCTGGTAGTCTTTTCAAAAGGTACAACAATTCACTCTCCATTAGAGTTAAAGGAGCCTGGGTCCTTGGCACCAGTGCTTCTACTCTTCCGCAGATGTCCACAATCTATCCCATCGCCCTCCATCTGGTGGCTTCCCACTTCTGAAAAACAGCCTCAGGTAAAATTGCTCCCAGTTCGTGGCAGATGAGGATGCCTCAGATTACAGTCAGCTGCAGTGTGGAAGCTGACTGAGATGAGGGGTGCAAAAGGGCATATGAAAGGAAGAGCATAAATCTTCTTTTTACAATGGGCATCTCTGACTTTAAAGCAAATATGAATAAAGGGAATTTTCAAAACATTTGGCGCTAAAACATTTTCTAGGTTAAAAACATGATCATTGTTATATGGATTTCCAATCATGTAGCGGCTGAACGTTTTGTTGAACAGCTAATGCTACAGAATCAAAATAAACTAGATATATGTATCTATTTTATCTGTAATATTGTAATATTGTATTTGTATAATATTATCTGTAATATTGTATATTAGCATGTTAGAGATAAAATGGTACAAATTGTAGTGGCTACTGACAGCACCAACCAGAGGACTAGCACCAAACTGGGCTGAGAATTTTTTCTTATTTTTGTCACCTGCCAAAGAAGTCCATGTAGAACAGAGACAGGCCACTGTCTTGTCAGTGTCAATAAGAGACAGGCCACTATTAGAAGATATACGGTATATTGTATACTATATATAGTATTTTCCATCTGAGGTACAGTCGACTAAACTCCCACACTCCACTGCAGTGTCTCACTTTCCTTTAACTTTAGTTCAAGAGCAAAGTAGCATGTTATTCACCTACACCGAATCACTACTGTTTTTGGAAACAAGCTCTATTACTTTTCAAAACTAAGTAAACACATTTACAGTTTTTCCTCATGCTGCGATTATTGACTGTGGGTTTGCTGTGTCAAGCACAGACCAGGAAACTGCCACGCGGCTACCAACATCTGACAGAGTTGGGTTTGTTTGTTGATGCGGTGGGTGGCCTGAGAACGTAGGCAGAGGGGGCTGAGCTCTGGAGCAATCTGTGCAGATGAAGGCACTGCCAAGCAACACAGAAAAAAAAGATAAAGAGTATGTGTCCAGACAAACAGTGGGAATTAAGTCACACGGAGTTGTAAACCTAAAAATATAACCTTTGGGATGCGATATAGCTCCAGTGTAGGTCGACATAAGAGACTTTTTGTGTGTACACTGCCCTAGAAACTAAAATCTTTTCTCTCCTGCCATTAAATTTGATTTCAGCTGACTTTGGTGGTGTGGTCAGCTGTGGCTTTTAAACAAAGTCTAGACACCACAACACATGTGTCTTACATTAAAGCATGCAGCAAATAAGATAGGGTCCAAAACGTTGGAACTACTTTAATATAGATAAAGTTTTTCATGGGTAACGTTTTGTTTGGTTTTAGGATTGTTTTTGATGAAAAAAAAAAAAACTGGTTTCAACATTTTTGGCATATTTCTATTCGGATGTGTGCACACATTTCCACCTGTAGCGTACTTGTGAAAGCTTGTGTAATTTGATTTATTTATGCTGCAGCTATGTTAATCAAAACAGCCCTGTTGCTCTCTGCGTGTCCCTAAATTGGATTTCCACTGATTGCCTTCTTCGGGTGCTTGTCTCGGCTGCATGAGAACATAGGGGGGGACTGTTTTTGCTTTTGTCAATGTACATTGCGCTTATGCAGTAGTTGGCAGGACCTGAAATGCTCTCTCACTTTTTGTCCAGTTTCCACTTACTGCACTTGGCCGCCCCATGCTGACAAGGTGATGGAAAGGTCCACATGGACAAACTCTTGAGATCGTCAGGAACTGTCCAAGAGAAAGGAAATAAGTGCTGTTTTATGCGTGTCTGGCCCAAATGTGGCTCCACTTACTGTCAGGAGAATTTCCTCACTGCATGTGATGAATTCAAGGAGGACCGGCCGTTTCATTGGTAGGGATAGAGGAAGACGTCTGACTGCTGCTACCCAAACAGTTTTCCTCATCCGGAGAAGAAAAAGATCAAAGGCACGAGGAGCGAGGAGGAGCAGATTTCCTTCTTGCTTACTGAATAAATGCAGGGACTCTATGACTCTGAGTCAATGATTAGATTGTGCAGCATTCACCATCTGAGTAAACACAAGTCACTAGTGATCTGTGTGGAATTTTGTCCACAGACCAAGTGTTTTTCTCAGATCAGAGTTGTTTTTCAGATGATTTCCCACCAGAGATGTTGTGGGCGTAAAGCAGTTTGTTCGATTTGTTCATTCAAAAAAACAGTTTGTTAACTTGAATGTTTCATTTTCAAACACTCAAAATATAATGTACACAACAGATTTTGGTGTCTTTGGCAAAACGTCAAGTGGTGTGAGAAAGAATTGGACTTGACCAAATACCAGAATAAAGTTATAGAGTTCTTACAGGAGGTATGCTGAGCTAATATGGTGCAGCCAGGCAAACGGAGGGTTTCACTTTGAACAGCAATGTTTGAATCATGGTCAAAACAGAAGTTGGTGTTTGAAAAATGACCATGAAGCATGTTCATATGCCACGGAGTAGACAGCTGCTGCTGCTCTGATGTTTACTGCTCTCTATGGATTTAGACAACTGAAATCAACAAAATCATGTTATATCAAGGCTGATATAACAAGTATAAAGCTAGTAGAAAAAAAATCTAATCAGCATCAACACCTTAAATTAACATCATTACCTGTACACTGCTCTACACAAATTCAACATATAATGCACTACAGTTAAATTCACTAAAGCACTGCAAACTAACCAGGTTAGCCTGCACTGAACGTCATTAAACTGCCTAGTTAAAATATTTTCCTGCAAACTATGAATATCACATAATATCACAAAAAAACATAACAAAATATATGTTTTTTAAAAAGCCTACTCTACAGTACCAGAAAGCTTTAAATCTCCATTTTATAAAATTTCACTTACAGATATTATTGCATCTGCAAATGAAATATCGTCTTTACTTTATAATATAAAAAGCCCAATGTTGACTATTGTTGAGATTTGGTACACTATAAATAAAAGGTTTCATTGTGTCACACATTAACTTTTAATTTACAAATTAGTTTTTGATTTTGTTTACGAACTTTATTAAATTTCTTTAATGTACAGTTGCTGTATTTAAAGGAATTGTTTGCAAACTATTTTGCCACTTAAAAAGATTTCTCTGCTGCATTTCTATAGTCAGCAAGCTGGTAAAGCGCCACAACCATAACTTTAGTGACATATGCATCATGAACACGTCACAGGGATGAGCAGAGGAAAAAAAGGCTGTGTTGAAGGTGCTAGCGAGCTGTGTCACATCTTTATTTTTATATTGCTGAGCAAGTATGTCCATGAATGACAGATTAACATTATAATCCCATTAAAAATGTACAGGTGCGTATGTTTTGTTAGAAGTTTGGACTTTATATCAGTTTTGGCTCAAACTAAAAGAGGGTGAAAAATAACAATGACAAAAGCAGCAAAATGACAAACAACAGAGGAGGGATAATATATAAACTGTTGTCTTGAATGCATGTTCTAGTGTCTGAATCTGTTGCTTTAATGAAAAAAAGTGAAGCTGTTGATTTTTTTGGTTCAGTTTTCATGGCTTGGTTTTATGGGTGTGAATAGCTTCAGTGTGTTTATGTTTGTATGGGTGTGTGCATTTATTAAGACTAAACAAAGTCCGAGAACATAATTCAGCCCAGTTCAGCTTTTCAGTCTGTTAAATAGGAAAAGCTGTTGACCAAATGGAATTTTATCGCCTTTGACATGGTCGCTTGCGTTGTTCTCTCTACCTCTTTGTCACAACAATCATGGCCAGAACGTAATTAACACAAGAAACAATTTGGCCCCAGCCGTCCGGGGCAGCCAAAACATTCACGCTGCCAGCTGATGCTTTTATCGTACTCTCAGCCATCACCCGAGCTTTATCTTCTGACAGTCTCATTACAAATTTGACATGTGTACGTGTGCTTGTGGCACGTTTAGTGTAAAACTACACAAACAGGAAATGTTGGTTTCCTGCCACAAGGAGATGATTGGCAGAGGAAGTCATCTTTCACCAACTAGCAGGAGCTGCTAACTCTAGATAGTAAGCTTTTTAATGATGAGTAGGAAAAAACGAAATAAAAGGACGTGTGTTTCTGCCAACAGGACACATCCAAGTTACAAAAGCTAAAATGATTCAATTAAAATAAAATTACAATTATTAAAAAAAACCAAGTGATGCTCACTCAGTGATTGTGAAAGTTGTGCTTTGATTATTTTTGCAGTGTAATTTCTCCTGCTTTGCTTTGGATTACAATATGATTTAGAGTCCTTGTTTGTTTGCAATACAAACAACTAAGACAGGAGCATAGCTATAGACAGCATCAGTCCACCCCAAAAACAGTCAAACATCATCAAGAGAAACCACAAGGAGACCACCAAGCTATAAGTAATGGAAATACTCTTTTCTGTAAAAAAAAAACGTAGCTCAAAGCAATGTCCGTAATTTTGTCAGATCACAAACAAGCCAGTTTAGCGTCTTCCTAATCTAGCTAATCAAAGGTGGACTGTTTCCAGGCACCCCAAGCTGATGGTTTTCTATATTAATGAGACCATTGAGACCATTTTTAATATAAAAAAATGCATTTAAATTACCAATACAAATACTTGATTCTTGTATCAAGGAAGCTATTTTTTAAACCTAAAGTCTTGGCACTGACCTGGCCACCAAACTATGCAAAATTACAAACTGATCAAGCATTAGCAGGATGAACCAGAACAGATCTGATTAATGGAGCACCCATCTCAAGCCAACACCTGAACGCCAGACATCAAAGGACACCCATGGCATCAGGAGTTGTTTTTGGAGCCCTAGGAAGAACTAGACAATCTAACACAAATGATTTGAAGAGGTAAATCATTTTTTAAGAGCAACTACAAATAAATTATACTGTTACTTCATAACAGTTGGACATGTAAACAAGCAATACTTGTAATATATTATCTACCACATCTACATTTTGAGCTGATAACTATATATAATTATTGTGCACACTTCGTTTAACGCACCCACTTTGTTTAACTTGGTTGCATTGTATACACTGATGGTCCCAAGCATAAAGACTAAGCTTATATGAGCCCACTTGACAATTCTGTCTGTTTCGCATTCTCCCTCGTGCTCTCCGTTTTGCCTCATTGCTATCCGTGTATATCTGCATTATGTACGTTCGTCAGGATTTCAGTATTTTCTTGTTCACAAGTGGGCAGAGAATGGTACAAGAGACTGACAGATGTACTGGAACAGCCTAAGCAGAGATGCAAATCCTGAACTGGTCTGTGTGGTTAAAAAACAAAGAGCTGAGTTTGAGAGCAAAGCTGAAAAAATAGCATTACAGATACAAGTGGAGGAAATGAGCTGTCTCGAAGGATGTCTGTAACCCTTGGACAGGGCGTGTGGAGCACTACCACAAAGGAGCCAACTGAGGTGACTAGGATGCCTCCTAGGTAACTCCTAGATTAGGTGTTTCAGGTATGTCCAATCAGGGGGAGGTCCTGTGGGAGACGCAGAACATGGTAGAAAGATAATATTTGTCAATGTGTTTGGGAATGTCAGAAGAGCTGTGGAGAGGGAGATTTGGGCATCTCTACTTAAACTTTTGCTACAAGACATGAATAAGGAGCAGAAAATGGAGAGATGGATAATTTATTTACTTTTTCTTCTCTGAACTACAAAATGACATCGATTGGCTAATACTTATTTGCCTTTTAGGTCACTGGCTTTGATTTTTCTGATCATTAATTTGATTAACATTCACACTTCTGCCAAACGTAAAATGAGCTTTGTCTGTGTTTTATCATCATAAGCTTGTCCGTGGTTTTCCTTTTTATTATGACCTCGGAATTCATTTCACATGTAAGAGGCCACATGTGGAGGCTTTGTTCAGAAATGTGTTGCAATGTCTCGTTAGCTGTGTTTATATAATCTGAAAAAAACATGGAATCTTTTAATTTTCTCTGTGATATCAAACACACGTGGAATCATTTGTTTCTTAAGCTTAACATGGTTAGGCTTGATAATCTGCAAAGAGAGAAGGATCTTTTTGCTGAGAATACCGTATATCTTCCAATTGTAGCCCGGGCGTTTATTCCAAAAATTATCCGGCCGGCCCGGTGTTTAAAAGAGACCGGCGGTTATTGGAGACCGCCTCTTATTCCCTTCTCAAAATTGTCGTTGAAGTGAGAGGGAAAGAGGACCCAGGCGCGGTTTTTAGACTGAGGTGAAAAGACATGTATGTAATGTAGATGTATTCCAACAGTTCACAAATAATGCAGTTCCCAATTGTGCTCCTCCTTTGCTCCCGAGTGTCTCCTTGTCTGTGGTAGCCCAGTGCACGAGTGGTGCTCCCCAAAACTTCTCTCCACATCTATTTGTCGGACATGTTTTCAAACCGGCGTTTATTAGAAACCGGCGTTTAAAAGAGACAAGCTACTAATGGAAGATATACGGTAATCACATTATGTCTAAATATCATTTAATTTAACCTTATAGAAATAAAATCATCTTACTTTTCACACTTTAAAGTTAATGCTTATTCATACATATGAGCTCTGCTGATAACCATGGGGATGGTAAAAGTTTAATTAAACTCACCTATGTGTGCAAATTTTGGTCATCTCCGTCCCCCCGCTGACCTTTTTGTTCTTTTGTGTGTGTGTGTGTGTGTGTGTGTGTGTGTGTGTGTGTGTGTGTGTGTGTGTGTGTGTGTGTGTGTGTGTGTGTGTGTGTGTGTGTGTGTCTTAGAGAGAGACCAGCAGCTCCAAACACAGAAGTTGTGTCTATTCCTGGGGTCCCCTGAGTATTTCCTGGTATGTACTGTTTCCGCAGCTCAACATCCCCTAGACACGGTGATATCAGTGATTAGTTAGTTAATCAGTGTGCAGACCATTTGATCCTCCTGTGAGGTTTTTCAAGGCCAAGGCATTCATATCACAGCACAGAAATGTGTGTTTTTCATCAAAAACCTTTTCCTGGACTCCAGAGAAGCTGTACTCACTGGTGTTTTTGATTTTCTGTGATTACTGTTGTTTCTCATTCCAACTATTAAGTGTATCCATAATGGATGCATATATTAATAAATTTTCTGACTAATTGGCTTCCATATGTCGAAATGAAATATCACACCAATGTCCAAGACATACAGGGTTACAATAAAATATATTAATATATTTTAATATTTAATGTAGCTTCAAGGTGACATTTTTAGATGTAAGATTAAAACAGTCCAAAACACAAAAGTATAAATTGAGCATTTCAGCAGGGTTTAATAAACTGACAAATAACACCAAATATTTGTATTTGAAGAGTCAACAGTTGTGTGAGTACTTGCTTCACAACAAATTATAAATACAGTTTTAAAAGTAATTTCGTATTGTTGTGGCACAACAGAGAATCTAAGTACTTAAAAAAAAAAAGAACTTATTAACAAATTTGGGATTTGGAGGAAATATCTCAGGTTATGGAGGAGCCAGGCCAAGCAGATTGGAGCTCAACCACTTATAGTGACCAGGAATGTTATATAAGGACTTACTAATTGGCAAGATGTTGCTCAGACCTTGCTCAGAGTTCAAGGTTCAAGGTTATTTTAGCTGTGTGGTGGTATGCATATGTAGTTACTTTTTATCGAAGTAAAGTATAGATATAAGTAAGTTGGTGGTTTTGCTTTTTGGGAGTTTGAGGACACATGTTGATATGTCAGTGGAGAAAGTTGTCGCCCCTTCAAACCCCGCACAAGAAATCGGTTTGTTGCATCATGGAACCAGTGTGTTATTAGGGTACCAATATCTTACATTTTTTGGTTTAAATGCTCATGTAGTTTATTTGAAAACAAGCACTTCATTCAACTTTATAGAACTTTTTACAACTTGAAGTTTACTTTAACAAGCATCAAGTTTTCATGTAAGCATTTTTTCCGACAACCAAAACTCTGTGTGTGTTTGATCATTCAATTCTATTCTATTTTCTTTATATAGCACCACATCACAGCAACACTTATCTCAAAGCACTTTATATTGCAATAATACAGAGAAAACAAAAAAACAAAACCCTAACCATCAGATGGCCCCCTATGAACAAGCACTTTGGCAAGAGTGGGAAGGAAAAACGCCTTTTTAAGAGGAAGAAACTTCCAGTAGAACCAGACAGGGAGGAATGGGTGTCTGCCCTGAAGGTCAAAGGTCAAACCCTCTACTAATTTTTGCTTTACCGAACATATCTTGTAGCATGAAATTGAAAAATAAAATTAATAAAAAATTTAAGGGACAGTCTAATAACTTCAAATGTTTTTTGTTGCCTGGGGGCAATGCCGTAACATAGAAGGTTAACATAAATTAGCATGGTAGCTGTTTAGTAATTTCATGGCCAGAGAGACTGATTTTCTCTGCACTCTGAGCTATTAATGAAGCCTCTGTAAATGGAATTCCTAATTTCACAAAGAAAGCGCAAGACCCATTTAGCAGAAAGATGAGGCTGAAATCATGACAGTCAATGTTCTGGTGATCAGCTTACTGTTTTATTATTGGTGTGAAGTTACCTTTTTCAGCTAACAAAATGTCAAATGTTCATATTTTCATATTTCAGAAGCTGGGATAAATAGCAGATATTTGTATAATAATAAACTGGACTGGGTTAAAAACACTGCACTTTACAGGAAGGTCCAGAGTCGTCTCTATTTCCTGAGGCGGCTGAGGTCTTTCTGAGATCTGTCGGACAATGCTCAGGATATTTTATGAGTCGGTTGTGGCCAGTGCTATCCTCTATGCTGTTGCATGCTGGAGCAGCAGGTTGAGGGTCGCAGATGCCAACAGACTAAATGAACTGATCCACTCCCTTAGGAGTCCAGCTCCATCCGTTTCCTGTTAACAGAATGTTTTTCATTCTGTTAACAGGAAAATCTAAATTTCAGTATAAAAGACCATCGTAAATGTTTGTCAGTGGCATGTTAAAGAAACATTGACATTAAGGTAGTGGCCATTATCAAGTACAGGGACCTTTAAGCATTTGGAGAAGACATTAAAGGGCATATTGTGAAGGATCATGAGACTATAAAGCCGCAGGAACCACAGGGACTGAACGAGTGCTTTATGGACCAGCCTGTAAAATCTATCCACTGTGGTGGATCCATTGGAAAAGACTGTAAGCTTACCTTTTTATTAAAATCTCAGTTGCAGAATCAGCAGATCTTACTACTCTGTTACACTAAATGAAAATGCACACTGACATGTTTCCTTCATATTAAATCCAAAGTGGTTTGACTCGCATATAAGGTTATGTCATTAGCAAATGTTCAATTTTCTTGACTGTTTATAGCAGCTGTAGGTGAATGGGCAAATTGAAATCACCTTTGAATTAGGGATGGCATTCATACCCAGATATACAATAAATGCTATTCTAGTAATTTGTGTTCACAGTATTCTTTTTTTTTTTTATTTCTTTCATTAGTTTACAGCAGGGGTCACAAACATGGAGCCCATGGGCACCAGGTAGCCCGCAAGGACCATATGAGCCTGTTCTAAAAATAGCTCACTTTAACAACTTACCAGTAAGCTGCATCTATTTTTATTTTTTGTTGCTATTTTTTGCATCCATCCATTTTCTGCCGCTTATCCGGGGCCGGGTAAGAGAGAAAACCGGTAAAAATTGAATACTGTATACCAGAAATTTGTTTCTGTCTACATTAAGGTTTTATCTCCTTAAGTCCTCAGTCACACAGGGCAAGAGACCAGTCAGTGACCCCCACTAACCGCTCTCTGGGCCTGCGTGACTGGTTCCAGCAAGACATTTCACAGCAACCACTCACCAGATATACATTTTTTTTCCTCTAACCCTGTGTGACTGAGGCCTAACCCACCAGGGTGCTCTAACACACACCTTTTTTACCCAAAGTGTTTTGTGTGTCTGTCATATGGATTAGCTGGACTTGTGAGCCTAACAACACATGTGAATTTAGATTCAAATAAAGCTCTTTTAGCCCAATTATACTTCTTTTTAAAAATCATGTAAATGTTTAGTTTTATGTTGTCAAATTAAACAAAATCTGAAATAAATGAAATACAATTTGTGCCTGTTTTTGTTAAATAAGAAAAACAACTATCCATCAAGGAGGGCAAGAGAATGACACACAATCATAAAGTCCAATGGACTGAACCTTTGTTTATTTTTATGTAAGGTAGTGAATAACATTTGGATAACAATTACACAGACTGAGCCATGGCTGAGGGTATATCTTATGCACTTGCTTGACTCCAAGAATCTGAGCCAAATCCAGATTTTTGATTGATTCCAAAATGTTGATTTCCAAGGGCCCTAGATGAGTGGGACACCTATGTTCTTTCACCCGATGAAAGAAGAACCTTCATTTAAATGTTCAGACAAATATCTGTTTGATTTTTTTTTTCAGATAATGCTTTACGCATTTGAAAATAGGTCAGTAAATATATTTAGCTGATAAATAATCTAACAGCTGTAATGCAATACCCAAATCAACATGTTATTATCAAAACCAAATGGAGTCTAAGTCGCAGCGCAGAGAGAAACATTGAAAAAAATGAGATTTTTTTTTTTTTGACTCAGTCTGAAGTTTAACAGGGCTTTCACCCTTCCAAATGTTTCATTCTGTATTTAAATACAGTACTTTGCAAAAGTCTAGGTCCATCACTCATTTCTTGTTTTACTAAGAAAACTGGAACTAGGTGCAGTGATTTATTAAAATATGTGAAAATTTACATGGAAATAGAGTATGGAAGGCAAAAGTTAACAAGCGTGAAAGTCAGTACCGTATATCTTCCATTAGTAGCCTGTCTCTTTTAAACGCCGGTTTGAAAACATGTCACGACAAATAGACGCCTGTCTCCAATAGTAGCTGGGCGACCTTCGACCCGGAAGTCCCTCCGCTCTGTCGTTGGTCCTCCCGCGTCTCATCACTTGACCAGCTGTTTCCAATCCAATCAGCCGTCATCTACGACCAGCAGCACTTAAGCTGGATGCGCGGCGACCGTCAAAGTGGGATTATTACACTGAACTGGAGCTGTCAGCTAGTAAACCTGCTAACTGTGATTTTCTGGTCTTTTACTTCCTCTCCTGGAGAGTCGGGCGGAGAGAAGTTTCAGGGAGCACCACTCGTGCACTGGGCTACCACAGACAAGGAGACACTCGGGAGAAAAGGAGGAGCACAATTGGGAACTGCATTATTTGTGAACTGTTGGAATACATCTACATTACATACATGTCTTTTCACCTCAGTCTAAAAACCGCACCTTTGCCCTCTTTCCCTCTCACTTCCGCGACAATTCCATCTGAGAAGGGAATAAGAGGCGGTCTCCAACAACCGTCTCTTTTAAACGCCGGGCCGGCCGGATAATTTTTTGAATAAGCGCCTGGGCTACTAATGGAAGATATACAGTATTTGGTATGATTATCTTTGTTCTTCAACACAGCCTGAACTTTGTTTTTTAACAATCTTTCTTGTCGTTTCTTTAAGTAGTCTTCAGGAATAGTCCTCCAGGCTTTTTGAATGACATTCAAAGCTCTTAGCTGGATGTTGGCTAACTTTTCCTTTATTTCCTGTCAAGATGATCACCAAGTGTTCCATTGTGTGTAAGTGTGTGGGTTTTTCTTTTCATCGTGTGTTTTTGGGATCATTGTCAATCTGAAAAATGAAGAGATTGGCAATCACATGGTTTCTAGTAGGTATTTTATGGTGTATCAGAAGCTCACGACAGTTATAGGCATCCGTTTTGCAAGATCGCTACTGGCTGAATGCAACTTTAAACCATGACATAGTCACCACCTTTGTCCTGACCTCTTACATACATAATGCCACTGATTTTCAGTCTGATTTAGTTCTTTTGTAATGTGTCACACCTCAGCATTTTCTCTCTTTCACTTCCTTAAAAATGGCTGCTAACATTAAGACCATTTCAGATGAGGTTTGGGAAAACAATTGATGGATCAAATGAAGGTCCAGGTGCATTTCTTCGGTCCTGTGTTGGGTCTTAGCTGGCCTTTTTCCTATTTCTTATTTGCTGTAGAAAGTACCTAAAGATACAGTTTAAACGTGTTTTTTTGCTAAGTTGTATGTTATGCTAGGTGACTGATTCTTATATCAATGTTAAGTGGTTTAACAAACAAACCAACCAAAAATAAATTATTGTGAAACCAATGTGATTGTATTTGGAGAATCCTGGTAACGGATATGAAAATAGGGAATGAGTCAGCTCTCACCATAGTTCCCTACACATGGCACCATTTTAAGTCTACTTCATAAGTCAAGTTCTTAATTGGGTAACTCATGTTAAACCTCTGTAGAATTACTTTCGGCTGGAGAAATCTATCTCATTCCAATCGTTGAGTTTTCCACATGACCACATCCCCAGTACTAATCACCAACTTATTTCAGTGATGACATCCTTTCTTTTGTTTTGCTTAGTTTTGTTTTTTTGTTTTTTCTGTATGACTTCCAGGAGTGTGGTCCTTGAGGAGGCCCATATTTAACTGTCTCTGGAGAAACCAGAAGCTAAAGCGAGCTTGAACTGGCATTCTATTTAGTAGTAAACTATTTAGTAGTAAACAAAGTACAGCATCGTATTTTACTTTGGCGTTGGGAAAGGTCAGATTCCAGGTTCACTGACCTGTGAATACCTGCTGCCAGCCATTAATCAGACTCGACCAAAGCAGCTCACGACAGCTACAAATGCCAGCAGCACAGCGGCAATGGGAAACGAGGTTTAAACCACGTTCTGTCTAAATGCTTTCATATGAGAAAATCTCTGACGTAGGGAAGCTCAAAGAAAAGCCAGCTAGACTGCACTCAAGAGCATTTTCCATCTGCCTGAGTACATCACACTGAGAATTTAATTCCAGTAATTTTTGTCAGGCTTTTTAGGGGCAATTTCCCACCCACTTTAAGCTTGAGGCTTTCTCTTGACCCCTTGTGAAATAAAGCTATTGTCTGGGGTTGAATCTGTGGACTGTCAGGATTGGAATGATAAAAGGATGAATTTATTTACTCCGCAAATAATGTCTTGTCATGTCTTAAATGAGATTTGAGTTGTTGTTCAGCACTCAGTCTTGAGAAAGTACAACGCGTGCCTAAAGCATTTTTAATAAAGCCAGTCAAATAATAGCCGCGGTAGATTACAGAGGAAAGAAGTGTGGTAAGAGGCTAGGACAAATTATTTGTATGTTGTGACTCAGCAAGAAACTCTAGCCAAGCGTGTATGCAAATGTTCTACAGTAATTTTGTATGCATTTAATAGTAATTGGGATCATCACTGAGGGTGCTGTCATTTCAACAACAGTTAAAAAAAACAGACTGTTCCAAAGCAACATGGGGAGTGTGGAAGGCAGCAGCTAGGATGACTGCCAGCGGGAACAATAGTCACTTTGTGTTTCTGGTTAAGCCTGGCTGGCCTCACTGTGTTCCTATGGTCACCTCCTGCAGTTCCTGCCTCTGGGCATTCCTAACATACTGTAAATCTGCAGCTGATATGCTAGAAAATTAGAATTATACAACAGTCTGATTTTTTATGTCAAGTAAAATGCTTTAAGTAAAAAAAATTAAAAAAAAAAAAGCTTCTAGCAGATGAGTGTAAAGTGTTTGCTTGTCAATTCCTCCTATCAAATCAAAACTTGAGTAGCTACATCTTAGACCTCTGAAGTTTCTTATCTATAATGGATGTTATGACATTAACAACCATGTAGCAATGGGGAAAAAATGACCTGTTTTAAGCCTTTATGCAGCTATAACACCTTATGAAAGCCTTGTGTTGTTTTCAGTTTTCCACAATAGCTTTTCATTAACATCCGCAAAAGTTGAATCGTACATAATATATAAGCATCTATGCACCTAAAACAACTTAGAAAGGCATGCTATGATTTTCATTTCAATAAGGACGGATTTATTGAAATACCGAGTTTGTGTTAGCAATAAACTCTTTGGTGATTAGACTCTAATGAAGCTAAATAGCATAGCAGAGTCCAACAGTGGTAGGAAGTAAATGTAAAATCTAGACAAAAAAAATGTAGATCTTTGACAGCTTTACATCCACATTGTCACGGTCCTGGGTCGTGTGACCCAGCATTTTGAGTTTCCCTGTATTTTGATATTCATTATTTATGTTTAGTTATTTTGGTATTAGCTTCTAGGTTGCTTAGTTTAGCTCTTTGTTTATTAGATCCCTTTATGTTGTCACCCCTGTGTTAAGTATTCCCTGTAAGTGCGTGTCATGTCCACGTCCCTCCATGTTTCCTGTTTTATGTTGAAAGGTCTTGTTTTTCTTTTTAGCTTTACTCTCCCCTGTGATGTCATTATGTTTTATTCTAGTCAGCTGTTTCGTCTTGTGTCTCCACTTTCCCTGATCACCTCATGTGCGTATTTAGTCTGTGTGTGTCAGTCGGTCTTTGACAGGATGTCTGTTTTACCTCCCTGCCTCGTCACAGCTTTCATAGTGTTTCATAACCTCACAGTTCTGTCATAGTTATCTTGTTTTAGTTTTCCCAGTTTAGCTTACAGTTTAGTTTCCATTCCTGTTTCGCCTTTGCTTTTTACCCCTGTCTTCAGCCCTAACAAAGGCTCGCCTTTTGTTTGGATTCAAGTTCTGTTCTCCTGTATCTGAATTTTGGGTCCGTATCTAAAAGCACCGGCTGCTCAGCCATGACACACATAAAAACTGCCTCTATGTGGCTGTGGTCAGGAAGGAATCCTGTCATATCTGAAGCGGACAACATGAAATGACAGATATGAAATATATAATTACAAGGATAATGTCAGCATGATACCTCATATCTGTCTGACAGCGGCTCGCGCACACACTGCTGTATGTCTCTCACCCAGCTGTGACATAACTAACGTCTTCTTGTCAGCTCAGCTCAGCCTCTATATTTGATGACACTGACACAGTCTCTTTCCTCGGTGCAGCCAAACAAATGTTTTATCAAATGTCTTATCCATATAAGGTCAGAGACGGGGGCTAACCAGGAGCTGTCCATTTTCCCACAGAGGTTGCTCTGCTGAGATGTATTTACGCAGAAAAGGTCAACCTCTTTTTTTCTTTTTTATCAAAAAGGAGGGTGCTTTACGTTTTTGTTTATGAGCTTGTTGTATAGGTATAGTACAGTTTGGGGTTTAGAGAAGAAAGTGTGACCACAAGGGCCAAACCAAAATCTCTCATCTCCCAAGTGTCCCCCTCAGCAGTTTTATCCCTTTTCTTCCCATCCAAAAAGACCAGGAATTCCTTGCAAAGACAAAGTGCATTTATTTACAAATTTCACCAAGTGTAGAAATATGTACAGTGGGCAAGAGGGGTCCAGGGGTCCGTGACGGGGGGGGGGGGATCTCCACACACACGTCACACTTCTCCGAATCCACTCTCCTCTTCAGTCACGTCTCCACACGCATGTGTGTTTGTTGTGTTGTGACTCACTGACCACTCAAAGCACTCTTCTTCAAGTCACATTCATCCATCATTGACACTTTTTAATTCATTATATAGGTTGAACACACACACCCATAAACTGAATTTAACCATTAGTTATTATTAATCTCTGGCACTCCTTAACACCATATTTTTTGTCCTTTCTCCCTCCCCTCACCCCCAACCTGTCAAATCAGATGTCTTTCCACCCCTGAGCCTGGTTCTTCCAGAGGTTTCTTCCTGTTAAAAGAGAGTTCTTCCCTCCTACTGTGACTTCCTACAGTGCTTGCTCTTAGGGATTTTCTCACTAATATTGTACTTTCTAGTATCTGTCATTACTCATACGCTGCAGCTTTCTGGATCAATTAAAGACTTTTGAGCTCAGTTTTAGAGTGACGTGATAATAATAAATTACACCAGCTGAGCCCAGAAGTAATAAATGCATGAACTATCTTTTCAGCATCAGTCTGAGACAGGGAGTATGACATTTACGTTTACTGAGCTTGCTGAAGGCCATATCTTCATGGTGTTACTACAATTTTAATACCCTCAGTGTTGTCTGAATTTTGATGTAGGAAATGTATGTTATTAAACACATTTTATTATTAAAAATACCCAAAACCAGTAACAAGGTCTTTAGTTTCTTTAATATGATAAATGAAAGCTATCCTCGATTGCATCTAGTTTTCTTGTCAGTTGATCCTTTACCCCGATTTTCAAGTTTACAGTTTAACTTTTGCTCCCCCACGCAGTGACTCAGTTCATTAACAAGAAACAGGGAAATAATTTAGTGTGACACAAAACCACATTTATTACAGTTTGAGTTTGAAACACAGAGTGAATGTTAATGTTATACTAAGGCATCAGGATAAAGCTGCGTGGTCCTTTTATTTGCATTACTCAAAGACAGGCTTCTTCTTTGGAAACCCATAAAATGTGTAAGTGGCAGCAAGATTTCAGGTCACTGGGTTTCTGTTCACAGTAACGGCAACCAAGATAAAGTTTAACAAAACCTGTGATCACAGGCGAACCCCACGCAGCGTTCACTCACCACGTCACAGTTTCTACACCAGCAGGGGTTCACATTCCTGATTTTCATAGTCGATTGACAATTTCTCACACTGGCATGCGACGTTCATATTTGGCATGAGCAGTGTTTTCTCTCTGAGACAGCAGTCAAACAATGCTACCTCAGACATGTAAACAGCTTAAGTTAGGAAATTATTATAGTTATGAATGTCTGGAAGTCTCACTGGTTAATCGTTTGCCTTTGGAAGTCTGTAAACTGAATGATTTATGCTAATGATTGCATCAAAATCTGTCTGCTTACATGCCTCATGGAAGAGATGTAAATCCAAAATAAATCTACATAAGCCATATTTTCAAACACAGATGATTGCTTAAATTATTTTTCTTGTAATATTCAGGTGGTTGGACAGAGATCAAAACTAAATGCAAATGAAGTCACTGTTTTCCTGGAATACTAGCTATGGTAATACATTTCTGGGAAGAGGAATTCATCATTCACTGTCAAATCTAAATAAATCAATTAATAAAACACTCAGGACTGACTTCAGATTCACCAACTAGAATGCTTTTTTAAAAAGCCACTGCCATGGTTTCTTCTCTATTTTTCATTTACTTTTGGTTCATGCTTTTCCTTCTCCACAGATATTTTCACAAACTCTATAACAGATGTTGTTTTTTCAGTACACCTGCAACACAGCCACCATTACTTCAGTATCATTTACATAACGCCAGTTTACAACAATTAGTCCCACAAAAGCATTTCATGTCGAGTTTTCTAACCCGTGCAAGCCCATGGGTTAGAATTAAGGTAAACAGTAACCATATTAATTAATGGCATGCAGCAGTAACATGTAAATGTACAGACGGTAAAAAAAGAGGGGAGTACAATAGAGAATCCCATTGCCCATCACGTGAGGTCACCTGATCCAGTGTAATCGTAAAATTAGAGATGGTTACTGTCTCGTAAAGTGAAGCTAAGTGACTGACAGTCTGATATTTTATCTGACCAGAGACCTTTTAATAGCATTGTTCATCATCTAATATGAAAATGTGGATGACTTCACACAGAGAAATAGAAAGTACCATACCAGTGACTGATGTTTTGTCTGCCTGCTAACTGCAAAAAGTCAGTGACTCTGAAAAAACACATTGGAGGATGTACCAGGCTACGTTCCAAAATTAGTTCAGCCAAGCCCGAGCTTATACAAGCAGCAGAAATCATTTACATTGCTCTGTGTCAAGGATGGATCAAGTAGGGATTTGCATCACCAGTTATCAAGGCAACCAATCTGCTCATTCTGTAGTGGACTGAACGCAGAAGACAAGCATAAAAGCCGAGTATATCTTATAGCCATTGTATCATCTGTGGCTATCTGGAGGGCCGACCATGACCATGACAGGTAAATTCCAGGAACTAGGACTCTATATGGACTCCATATTGGTTTTTATTAGCAGTAAACGCTTTATTGGCTTCTTCTAACAGAACTCTACTGTAGCAGATTATGCAGTCCTTTAAAAACCTGGAAATAAAATGGTGGAGTGACAGCGGCAATACACAGCATGATTTTGATGATGCCTTTGCAGATTTTGCTGAGGTCAAATGGTCCATGAGTAGGTCTCTTTGGGTGTGACTCAGATTTGCTGTATGTTGCACGTGTCACGTGATACTGATATAGGCATGCTTCTAAGAGGACATTATACTCATGAAATAATGACATCTTCAGTATGTGGCCTACTTTTCCAAGATGCCAGCAAGGTTTATGAGAAAAGTTCAAATAAAACCTTTTTTGAAAAAAGTAGTCTGTGCGGCCCGGAGCTTCAGTTACACCATATGACAAATACTTAGACCATTTTATTTGGCAGTGTTTATTTCAGCATAGTGTGCCAACTTTTAAAAAACATTTTATTACGTAGATATTTGCAGCCAAGCTAGATTTCTATTTGAACAGTCTTATGTCTTCATACCTCATTTCACTTGATTCTGCTCTTTATAATTCCTCAGAGAAGTGCACCTTAGCCCAGCAAAGTGATCCTTCTTCTCATTTAAAAATCAGTATATTTGGTCATAAAGGGACACTCTATGCTGCACGAGCTTGACCACTTGGCCGCACCAAGCTCCACTCTGACAGTCTTTTTCCTCTGTTCCATGGCCAGGTTACCTACATTGCTCCTTGTTTGCCCTCCCCTTTGAAGCACTATTTTAAATTTGGACTGGTATTTTCCATATGTTCAACATTTCAAAGTTAGGGTGTACAGGGCAATCAAAGTGAGTATGTGAGCCAACTCTCCTTTCCTCTCATCTCTCTGCTCGGTGCTCAGTATAAATCTAAGAGGCGGTTGTTTTGATCAGATGCCTAAGTCCTTTCTTTCTCCTTGTTTTTTATTGGCTGGACGGTGAGCCACCATTGATGAGACAATGGTGATGACACCTACTCGCCCTGTTGCTGTCGTTTGATTGTAAAGTCAGGCTTTCCTGAGGAATCTACCCTGGCAGGGCTGTCGATCCGTGTCTTTGAACATGCAGAGGGTTCCCATTAGGAAGACTTGAGAGGGAAACAACTGTAGGGGGATGAGACTTTAACTTTATGAGACTCACTCCTCATCCTATTGTTTTGGGCACAGAGAGTAGCAGGGCTATAAATTTGGAACAATAGAGACAGAGCAGATGCGTGGAAATCCTCAAGTCTAGAGATGCCTGAGCCCCGACTCATGGGGAAAATGATGGCAGGAATTTCTGACATAAAGATAGATTCAGGAAGGATTTCAACAGACCACCCATCAAAGCTCATTTCAAAAATTCTCCCAAGAGATAAACACCCCAACGATCCTGAATTACATGAGCAAAAGAAGATGCAGCAGTACTTTGTATCACTAAATGAGTTCTGACTAATTCACACTTCCAGAGGTTGTCCAGTTGAAAATGTATTCTGTGAACCCAAAAGTCATGCAGACACGAGGGTGGTTATTTTCCTTTCCTGGTCCTCGTTCGGGGTTTGTTTGTTATCATAGTAAGGTAATATTGTACATCAGGCTAATAGGACAGGTGGGATGGCTTCAGAGCTTGCCTTGCTTTGCTACATGCCAGAAAAGTTGGAAACGTAGTCACAGGTTGAAACTTCCCAAATCAATAAATTTCATGTGAACCCTTTAAAAAACACAGATAATCTATCAATTCATTTTCTTAACCATGCAGGGTTTGGTGCAACACACACGCAACCATTTATGTTCACATTAACAGTTGTGGTCAATTCAGAGTCACTGTGGGAGGAAGCCAAAGAGAGCCCACAGTGAAAGGCCCAGTAGATTGGAATCCAGGACCATCTTGCTTGGAAGAGCTCACCACAGACAACCTGCTAGAAGCTATTTTGGCATTTCAGACACTGTGAAAGACTGCTGTTGGGTTTTTCAACAAAAGTTTCAAGTAATCTAAACATCCCTACTTTGTGTCCCTTTTTAAAATGTACTCAGTGTTAAGATGTTCTCTAAACGACCTCACAAATGTGCTCAGCTCTCACATGTCACCTTTGACATGAGATAAAAATGAGAGTTTGCTCCTCCTCCACTAGACAGTATAATCTGTATCTTCCATCAATAAACCCCTTAAGGATGGGCAAATGAGAAAAACCAAATACTATTCACATAAAAAATACTTCTAATTAGGTCAGAGTGAAAGCAACTGATGAAAGAAGGCTCAGTTTTGTTAGTGTGGCTGCATATGATAAAAGTTATCCACCATTCTTCCCACAGCAATAATTACCATCAATAAGAAATTGATGAATAGACTCCAGATGTTAAATTAAACATTCCCAGTCTCCCCTTTCGTGCAGGATCTGCCATCTAACAACCTCTCATTGTCATCCCAATTCACCGTCTCCTCCCCACAGAGATCGTAGTGCTTCCACATAGTCATAACACAAGATCAGATGATGCTGAGACTGATAACATATGGAGTCAGATATTAGGTGACATCAGCACATTGGCCTCTTACTGCCTCTGTGGTCTCTACAGCAAAAGTTGGCTAGCAACACAGTGACAGTGGAGTCCTTGAGGGTTGGCTTATAAACATCAGGTGTCTCTGGTTGTCACTACTATATCATGTATCGTCACAGTGCCTTCAGCTGTTAAGAGAAAAATGGCGCATGGTGTCAGAAGATTGTCTCACACAGACTAAATTACGTATGCGAACACAAAAAAGACACATTGTTTAAATTCCATGTGAATTTCATTAAGCTTAATAAATTAAATCGGTGATTTACAACTCAGTGTTGGACTTTTAGTGGTTTCACAAAATAATTTTGAGATGATCAACAAGACGAAGTACCGTGCAAAAGTTTTGAGTCACTTCATTTGTTTAAATTATTATAAGTTGGAGTTGTGATTTATTGAAAATTTCAAATTATTATAAGTGTTAGTTCTCAGCTATGGTTTCATAAATATATTGAAAATGACAAACAACCGAATGATCTGAAGGTAGGTAGGTAAAGCAACTGACTTATTGTTTTATCTCTCGCTCTTTAGGATAGCTACCCTTAAAAATATTGTAAACCACTGGCATAAATCACTGTCCTAGACATTTATTTACACTGGGCTGCAAATAAAATAAGGTGCTTTACCATGAGTGCTTGATGTATGCATCTACTCTGCTGACTCATTCACTTTAAGTTTACTGTACCAGTCCAGCCCCCTGAGTAAAATTTACAGAGCCTGAAATGTGGCTTTTTTGTATTTAGAAATATGTTGATAAGGACAGAACCCTCACTGTAAAATGGGAAAACCTGCTTGGGATTCTTGACTGGAAATAGATGTTGACTTAAAACAGTTGCTGAAGGTTAGCAAAATACTTTCCCTTGAAGCGCAAAGAGAGAGGCCTGTGCATCTGACCTGAGAGGATACTGAGTCTGTGAGCATGGATTTACCTGCCCTACATTAAGTCTGTGCAGAACAGAGATGATAGTGTGTGAATGAGGTTAATGCCAAATAACATGTTACAGACATCTCCATCGAGTCTTCAGTTCACATGAAAAATAAGGCATTCATAGTACCTGTGCACCCCGTGAAAGTTAAATGTGGCTAATGAATAAAAATTGCTTAAGGAATACCCAAGTTGGTATTCCTGTAGCTGACATCTTGCGGGGACATTACTGGTGTAACAGTCATTCTGACAACTGTCTAAACTCTCAGGAGCCGGATGGATGGATGGATGGATGGATGGATGGATGGATGGATGGATGGATGGATCAGGAGCAATTTGGAGTTCAGTATGTGGCCTAAAGATACTTTTGTATGCAGACTGTAGCATCCATCCATCCTTCCAACTAGCATATGACCTGCTCTACCTCCTGAGCCACAGCCAGCAGCATTCTCGAATGTACAGCTAGAAAGTAGGATTTCTGGACTTAGAGATTACATAAGATCTAAGGCTCTATGGGCTACTGAGCCATTTTCATTGCTGTTGGTTTGCAACGTTGTCACTTCATTGATGATGGCTGTTGAGCAGTTTGCAGTGCTGTTGTGATGAGCCATCAGGATAACAATAGCTTTGTCAAAACAGCAGCATTTATAGCCCTGGGAATGAGGATGGGCTCTAGTTCCTCTCACACAGAGGAGTTTAGAGTTTATTCTTTGCCATAATCAAAGGCCCACAAATGGAAAGAAAGAAACAGTGAGTTGGAGATGGGAGTTGAAAGACAGCATGAGATGAAAATAAAACAGAGATGCTGGAAAGAAATTGATAAAGACAGAGAGAAGGGTAGGACGAGCCAAAGAAAGTCTTTTTTTTTTTTTTTGCATCAGTTGTGAGTCAAGCTTTTAGGTGAGTTCTGCCTCAGCCAACCAAAGTATGTTTTATTTAACAGAGAATGTCTTTGCAGCTAATAAATCTTTCATGCTCTTTCGCACTCTTGTTATGATACATCAGTGTTTCCCCCTCCAGGTACAGTCAGTGTGCAGCTTTTCTGTTACCGCTAACCAAGTTAAACATAACCTTCCTGTATTCAGGTTTCTTTGGCTTCACAACATCAACTCCGTGCCCACATCCAGCAGCAGTTCCTGTACAATCTGCCGACTGCCAACAGCCAGACACACGTACTGTATAGGTCCAGACCTCTGGCTCAGGCCTGAAAACTCATTTGTGTCAACCTTACCTTGGATTTATTTCAAGATAGCACTTTCCGCACTTGCCTCCGTGTTCTGACCGAGAACGAGGAGCTCAAAAAGCGGAGTCCAGAGGGTCGCACCACTTGTGGGAGGTCTTCCTGGGTGTTGGATCAGCATTAGGAAATTGTATTTCCATATGTATATGTGAGGTTTGACAAAATGCCCATGATGGCTTCACAGAAGTTCTTATTCACAGTTTCTTAGCTTCACGTGACATTTAGCTGAAGTAAACAAAACTCCTGGCACCACCAGATCATTTCAGAAAGATTACTTCTCGTGTCTCTTGCTGTTATCGTCCCCTAATTCTTGAAACAGAAGGGCTCAATCTTAAAGCAATTCTCCTGCAATTTTACTGGCCAAGATCTAGTTTCCTGTCAGTGTTAAAAGCCTGCAGTTGTCTGTTGTATTTTTCTTGTCCTTTTATTCTTTATTTCCTGCCTTCCATAGATTCTCTTTTCCACAAGGAATACCCATGATTTTTTTTTGGCTACCGTTTTCTATTTATTTCTGACCACTTTGAAGGCAGTTCTGTTTGCTGGGGCATGTTGAAACTATTGACTTGAGTATTTTTCCTGTCAAGAAAATCAGCAAAAGAAGATATTGTGATTCTGAGCAATTCAACTATTCCTTCCTGTGGGCCAGAGCAGAGCACATGTTGTGACACACATAATGTAATGTAGTGTACTCTATTATTTGCAGGCAGTTTTAGCGCAACTTTATGAGGAACATCTGTGCACCTGCTTATTCATGCAATTATCAAATCAGGTAATCACAGGGCAGCAATGCAATGAATTCAATCCTGCAAATAAAGGTCTTCCACTAATGTTCAGACTCTGTTGGCTGGAGTATATTTGAAACACCTAACCTGCCGGGATTGTGGTACACAAAAATCTCATTCTGTGGATAAAAATACCTTGTTGATACGAGCGATGGCCGTTATGCAGTCCATCAGTTCAGTTCACCCTCTGTTAAACAGAGTAGAGTAGAGTGGAAGGGTTAGGGTTAGGAAGTGTATATAAAGAGCATGAAACTAATTTGAGACTAATTTGAGTCATAGATTAAAACCCATTTGCCGCTGTTATTTATGGAACAAACAACAACCCATATTTCAAAATAAGGAAATAATTTTATCAGATTTTAGACAAGTAGTGCGGACTAACAGCCACTCGTGGCATTTGTGTTGAGGCTTGATGACAGAAAGTGTGCCAAAAGAGGCTTGCTATTTATACACAATTGCATGTGTTCACATAATAATAAAAGCATAGTGATTTATTAGAATTGTATTAAAATAAATAAGTCAGTGGTTATGTCAAACGCAAGAAGTTAATGCGTCTTTCACTGCTTTGGCTATACACTACTTGTTAAACTCAATGCTGGTGGAAAATGTGCATCTGTAGCTGAAAGTTAAATGAATTTAAAAATGAGAAGCTTAACTGGCAAACATCTGTCTAGAGAAAGAGAGAAACCTGGTCATGTGCCATGACCCATTGAAAGCACATCAATAAGACTGTTGATTCAAAATGCCTGACTGAGTTTTTTTCAGCGACAAATCCCACCTACCTCTAGATGGTCAAGAGTTTTTGTTCCAGTGCAGCCTGGAAAATCTGTCTTTGAAGCCAGAAATCGCATGCTCTGGTAAAACACTTGCTGACTCTCTAATATTGATCAACAACCCCATAACCAATCCACAAAAATGTACACTCCTCATTTTGAATTACTATGTCTCCCTGAAATGATAATTTTGTAAGTCAAATCACTGTCAAGGCTTATGCAGTCATGTAAATTGAAAATATTCTGTGTATTTAAAAAGGCAATAAAATTAGCAGAGTAAATGAAAAGCAAATTGCTAAATATTCTGAAATGTATTGGACTTCTTCTTATAAAGATCTACTTACTAAAGAAGATTTAATGCTCACAAATAATGACTTCATGCAAGTTTGACTTTGCCAAATGAAATCAATCAAAATCATTTCAAAGCTGGTTTTTGAAGCTGCTCTGATGAAGATGCATTAACCTCTAGGGGATGAGTCAGAGAGGAGTGAAGGATTACTCACCTCCAGTGACAGATGACTGCCTGGCAGGAACAGCGTTCACTCAGCCAACTGAATGTCCTCTTTCTACTTAGTCTGACAGGCAGACTTAAATCTCATCCCCATGAACACAGGCCTTAAAAATACTTTTGGTCATTAGTTGAGCCGGATAATAACAAGAAGTAAGAGGGAGAATTTTTAGTTTTTCTATTTTCTCACAACACATAAGACCACACATATGTGGTTTTGATTGATTTAAATGACCAAGTGAACAGCAGCTGTTGGCAGGTGGCCTAAGGTTAAAGTTAGATCTATGGATCAGTTGGTGCTAACGTTAATACTTTCTTTGGAGACTCTGAATGTGTCAATAAACCCGATGACTACATACAAACATAAGTAAAACTAAAGCTGCAAGTCCCAGGATAATTTAAAAAAAAAGACATCATGTTCTTCAGTAGGTGATCTATGATAAGGAAAAGCAACACACCGCGCATTTGTTTTGATAGGAAACTGGGACATATGTGCAGCAATTTATGGAAATCTACGAACAAAGGAAAAAAAATCTGCATATAAGATGAAAACTGCTAAAACAATACTAACAAGCTTGAACGTCAGTATGTGGTATGACCACCTTTAAACTTCAGCATAGCATGAACTCTCCTAGACAAGTTTTCTTATAATTTCCCCATTAATTGATTTTCTTTTTTATAATATATCCCAGATATTGCGGATTTGAACAAAAGCCTTTACACTTGGATTCATCACTCCATTAGACCTGTTGCCGCTGACTCTCAGTTGAGCTTTGTGTAATTTGGCATATCTCAGGCTTTCTGTTTGACTTCTAGTCAGCCACCCATCCACTCAAACTATTTCTGATGAGGCTTCAATGAACTATAGCTGGATAAACTGATGTATGCCAGGATATCTGTGAGAAATGTTATTCTCAGTAAAATAAAGTTAGGACAAGGGGTTTGTGCCTTCTTTATTTCTTAAAACCTCTTTATACCTTTTTTTTTTAAGAAGCCGATGGACGTGATGAACTGAGTGTTGTTCATCTCTTAACAGCACCTGGAGCTGAACATATACCCCTGTATCCTGCAGTGAAGGGAATGCAGGTCCAGGGTGGTGGGATGTTGAACCTACCGTCCTCCCTCTGCAGGTGTGCATCAGCCTCATAAAGAAATGCCTGTGTGCGTCATGTTTGCCCTCTGCCCGTTTCATCATTTAGGTATCATGATGAGAAAATAAGCACTTTGGGGGGAATAGCGACTGGCCTTCTAGGTTTACCAATTTATTAAGCAGCTTTCATGAGCGCAGGGGCCCCTGCTGCAGTTCCTGTCAAACACATAGCTATCTGTTTGCAAAGGGAGCATACATGGTCAAATGTCCGTGTGCTCCCCCTTTGTAACCTCTTATAAATACCACAAACTGCACATTTGCTTTTTTTGGTCTCTCATCCCGCTCCACAGCTATACAATCCCTTTAATTCCCTCATGCCCAATCTTTCGTCTCTCTTCACCCTCACTTGGAATGTTTTTATACAGAGTGAAAATAAACCGCCGTATACCAACGCCCGGCACTCAAATCTCCTCCATTTAGAGTGTGCTTCAAAGGCATTACAGATGAAGAGGAGAGTGCACAGCAGTCTATATGCAATTGTAAACTTAGCTGCCTTGGAAATGTTTACCTGGACATCCAGTGTCATACTTTCCATGGGTGTTGGTGTTCCTCTCAAAGCACCTATAGAATGGTGCTTTTGTAAGTGAAAGTTCAGCACTTGGTGGACCTTCCTGGCCCCTCTTGAGCAAATGCTTCATCATATTCCTGCATGAGAGAAATGGTGCATGCCAAGACCCCTAGAATCAACACCATGCTAATCATCCCTGCAGTTATTTTCACTAAATCCCGGGGAAATGCGTTTTTAAATCATGTTAATCCGCTCCTTCCTTGCGCATGTGTTTTTATGTGTTAAATTAAGAGGAAGTGCATTTCGATTGCATTTACCTGCCTAGGCCATTCACTGTAGATTTGCTTTGGCACTCACCGAGCAGGCCGTTTCTTTTTACAGGACCAGCGTTCATATGTTACATAATTAAACGTGAGATGAAGGAGTGAAAGTATAGTCTGAAATGGAAACAGGGTTTATCATTGCCAAAATAATTTCCACACTATATCCATTGAGTTTAAGTCACAAACAGTTCCAGAGGGGTTTTAGTATTTTTGTCACAAGCCTTTGGCTGCACCACTCTGTGGTTCACTTTGGATCCATTCTCATCTCTGTTCTGCTTCCAGTTCTTGGAATGGCATATATAAGTGTAAAATAGAAATGTTAGCAATATTTTCAAAGTGTAATTAAATTTGACATGCAAACTACGTGAAGCCTTTCTGCTTTGAGTTTGCAGCAGAGGTCATGAGATGTCCCGTAAATATGCTCTGTTTAGCTTTTTGCTATGGATTTATTACTGCAAAGAAAACAATCACTGTGTAGTTATCACAGGACAAAATTATTAAAAAGTCATAATTAAAGGAAACTGTTACAACTACTTTCGTATATTATAAACTTTAAAAGGTTGGTAAATGAGCTACCATTATGACATAATACATACATTCTTTATAGCTGTGGTTTGATCCCACTACTGGGTAGTTGTTAACTTTCCGGTGAAGAACTAAGTACCGTATATCTTCTAATTGTAGCCCGGGCGTTTATTCAAGAAATTATCCGGCCGGCCCGGTGTTTAAAAGAGACCGGCGGTTATTGGAGACCAGCTTTTATTCCCTTCTCAGAATTGTCGCGGAAGTGAGAGGGAAAGAGGACGAAAAAGGCGTGGTTTTTAGAGGTGAAAAGACAGTGCATTTACTTTCAGTGCTCCAAAACGTATTCCAACAGTTCATAAATAATACAGTTCGAAATTGTGCAGCCCAGTGCACGAGTGATGCTCCCCGAAACTTCTCTCCGCCAGACTCTCCTCAAGAGAAAGTAAAAGACCAGAAAATCACAGTTAGCAGGTTTGCTAGCCCCAGTTCAGTGTAATAATCCCACTTTGATGGTCGCTGCATCCAGCTTAAATGCAGCTGGTCGTAGATGACGGCTGATCGGAAAGAGCTGGCTGAGTGCTGAGACACGGGATGTCCGACGACAGCTCAGAGGGTTTTTCTTTTTTTTGAGGTACATTCCAGTCACACTCCATACCAGTTGGTGGCGGTAAAGCACCATTCAGTTGCTTGCCAATTGCCAATGAAATTTAAAAAGAAGAAGAAGAAGAAGACAGCGCGGAGGGACTTCCGGGTCGAAGGTCACCCAGCTACTATTTGTCGTGACATGTTTTCAAACCGGCGTTTATTAGAAACCGGCGTTTAAAAGAGATAGGCTACTAATGGAAGATATACGGTACACTACACCTGCTTCCATGGGAATTAAGAGGCTAAGTAGCAGCCGGGTGCTGCTGATCAAATGTAATAAACTCACTGATCATCGGCAAGTGTGAGTACCTCTATAATAGCAGAAGTTTTGGCAGTTTGCTGGTCTGGACCCTTCAAGTTTGTGTTAATACAGTCTCCCTGAGTGGACCTGCCAGCAAATTTACCTCATTACGTGGCCAAATCACGTAATGCAAAAAAGAAAAACAAGTCGATCAATAACTTCTCTGTATAGCAAAGCAGAGTCATATATGAGGCCATCTGTCCAACAGCTAAAGCTTGGCCCAAACTGGGTCATGAAATGACAGCAGCAAATCAACATCCTCAACCTCATTGAAATGATGTTGCAAGTGTTGTACACAAATAAATGTCCACAATCCTCAATTAAAATAAGCCACGCTGTAAAAAAAAAAAAAAAAGTGGGTCAAAATTTCTCCTCTGTGTTGTGAGAAACTGATAAAGTCACACAGAAAATTATTACTTCAAGTTATTCCTACTCGGCCTAAGACAGCTGGGATGAACTCCACCCCCCACGACCCTGAATTGGATAAGTAGAAGCGAATAGATGGAGAGAAGCTATTCCTGCTAAAGGTGGTTCTACATGCTATTAAATCATGGGGTATACTTCATGGGGTAGAGTCCTTTGAAGCCGTTGTTCGCTGTTATTTCAAGAAACTAAATCAGAAGAAAAAAGAGAGTTCATATGAATTTAACAAATAGACCTATCCTAGCAACAACACAGACAGTACAGAAAACAAGCTTCTTGCAGAACAATAGTGCAGCTGTAGCACAGAAACACAGATCCAGCTCTTAGCAGAGACATAAGCATTCAGAAGTGTGGTAATATTTCATTAGAGTTGATGTTCACATTGTTTATGGCCACAAGTACAACTTGTGCAAGTCTTTTGCACATTTGGCAAATATTGAGCATACCATGGCGCTCTCTATTAAAGTGAGGGTGTGCCTGAGTGAAGCTGTGAGGAACACTGATGCACAAATGACACATGTTTGTATGACAGAATGCCATCATTTTAACAGATTGATGAAGCCATTAGTGTTATGTATCTAATGTCTGAAAAGGCCTTTGGGTCAGTTTACCATCGAGCAGCAGTACGATGGACCCAGAGCCCATCAGATAACATGTCCTAGGACATTCCTGAGTGGCGGGCCCCCTCGTCCAGTGCCCAAGTACAAAGTGCTGGGGAAATAGCGACCACTGGAATGCCGGGATTTGATTGATCCACTGGATGACCAGGCTAAACCTACAGAAGCTGCTCTGGCCTTTAGTACAGTTAGTACTCTTCTCCAGACAAACAGGAACTGCCCGAGCTAATATTGTGAGAGATTATTGTTCTGTGTTGTCAGCAGTATCAGAGCTCAGAATGCTTTTTGCTTTATTTCACCAGTGGAAATTTCGTGAACGTGCTCTGATTCATTCTTTGCATGCTTTATATCCCAATCACTCAAACAAAACAATGAACTCGGTTGTTCTGGATCTTCTCTTGTTTTGGTTTGTTGACAATCTGACTGCAGGATTCTTCATGTGTACATCCATGGCTATTATCAATGCTTACTCTTACAGTTCAGTCACTGCTCTTATTATCTTTGCATTTATTTGAGACACTACACTGTTGTTTGTTCTGGAAAGGAAAACATTTAATATGAAGAATATAGTGGAAGTCACAGAAGTTTAAGTGTAACAGAAATGTTACTTATTTTAGAAATAATATTTTGTGTCAGAAGCACATGCATTTTGTAGCTGTCACCATGGCAACCAGAAAACATTTGCTTTAAAAGGCATGGCAACTTGTATTTTCAAGTAAACCATGATATTTTTCTAAATTCAGTCTGGTCATTTTTAATGCCAGACCTTAACCAACTGGTTTTTAATACTAACTAACCAAGACATATATTTGTTATCACAGAAATGATGGAAAACCTGTGACATATATGATTTGAACTTGGGTATGAAGTGGCATGAAAATCGAGGCAACTCACTCCACCTCCACCTTTTTTCACTGTTCTGATGAGGCGAGTAGAAATCCTCTTCTATTCCACGTATGCTAACAGTTGCAAAATAACCAACTACCGTATTTTCTGGACTACAAAGCGCACCTGAATATTAGCCGCACAACTTGAAATTATGAAAAAATCATATTTTGTTCATACATTAGCCACACCAGACTAAAAGCCGCAGGTGCGCTAGCGGGCTAGTAGCGCTAGTAGCGCTAGTAGCGGGCTAGTAGCGCTAGCAGCTTTGCTTGTAGCGCCGGGGCACGGCCCACCTTGTGGGGGCAACGGAGCGACTGCTCCACCAGCCTTGGAAGAGCCCCGCAAAGTGGGCCGCGCACCGCTGCCCGACCGACCCAGCCCTTATAGCCACTCCTTATCCCGAAGTTATGGATCTGACTTGCCGACTTCCCTTAGCTGCCTTGTTCTAACATGCCAGAGGCTGTTCACCTTGCAGACCTGCTGCAGATATGGGTACAGGGCCAGCGAGAGCCAGCTTGCTAATCTAGTCTCTTTTTTGCACTAATTCGTACAACCCTACTTTGGCTGGCGGACGGACATGTGACCAACATATCACTCTTTTCTGTGACTGATCACATGCCTTTCCGCCAGGCAAAATCGTGGAACAAACCCAAACAAATCCTCTTACGATGTCACAAAAATCATGAAAAAGCCTTAGAAAAGCCGCACCGGACAATAAGCCGCATGGTTCAAAGCTTGTGCAAAAAGTAGCGGTTTATAGTCCGGAAATTACGGTACTGATAAAATGTGTTAGTGATGCTCTTTAGGCCACCCAACTCCAAAATTTATTTTAGAGCTTAAACAAATTCATAAGAATAACACCACCGCATCTTCACAGTGAGTTCTAGTGTCTGCTCATATTACATCTTTCATGTGCCTGACAATCTAAACAACAGACACTAGAAGTTTAAAACGGTATAAGATTTCATGGGCTTAATGTGATTATGTAATAAGCAATAACAGCTAACAGTTCAATGGAAATGACAGTAGGTGTCGTTAAAAGCCGCCTCAGACTTCACAGTATGTCAGCTTCCCCACATATGGGCTCAGAAATATTATGTTAGTGTTAAGATGGAATACATTTCTCCATAAAAGAACAACCTACACTTTCTCACTGACCTCGGTGTTATCGTTAAACTCTTAGAAGTCTGCACAGTGCCTGTACCCTTCCTCTGTCTGGATCATTGGGTTCATGCCATGTCTGGCTGTCTGGCCTCCCAGTCTCCCTTGAGTCTAAGATGTTACAGACTGCATAGGGGTACTTTGTGATAGTTGGATAAATGAACAGATTGATACTGTACTGCACTGGACATCTTGCAGTTGCGGTTCTGTCTCACATGAAAATCTCTTTATTTTCTCTTTGCTCCAGAAAACAGCAAAGATGGAGAGAAATTGGACAACACTGGGATAAAATCAAGATACAAACAGAGAAAACATTTAGTGCTTCCACTAAATTGGCCTATCAAACTGTACAAACAGAGAATTTGTGTGAAAGCAATGTAGCTACAGAAATTATTTATGTGTTCTCTAGCAGTTACAGTCCCAAGGGAGATGATGGGCATTTGAGTTCGATGTTTTTTCCCATAATATTTACTAGAAAATCTTTAATTACGGTGCCAAACTGAATGTAAATATTAGTTCAGAAGCATGCATTCCACAAATTATCCTCTGCATGTAATCTCAGCAACAAATACTCTTTCCCTTTGTCTAGCACGTCCACAGATTTTTAAAATATCACAAAAAAAGTAGTGGTTCAACTTCAGGCAACTGATTTTGTGATCCAGTCTGTGGCTAAGGTCTGTATTGGGTCCATTTTAGCAGTTAGGTCTATACATCTTTAAGTATTTGTGAAAATGGAGAATAGCCATCCCAGATTTAAACAGTTCAAAATAACATAATCACACAGCTTTTACTGTCTGCCTGAAAGTTCAAAACCCACCCCAATGATGTAAAAGAGAAAGATTAGGTTTGGGAGGCTTACAGGCATTGCCTTAAAAAAAAAAAAAAATCACTCAGCAGCTGCTTAAATTTTCAGTGATTTGTTTTATATCTAAATGACTTGTTCAATAATTGTTTCAGCAAAAAAAATAACTCACTTTCGAGTCCTGAACTGTGGTGCTCTAAATAGGAATAAATGCAAAACATTTATTGAGAATTGTATTGAAAAGCACCAAATGAACCATAAAACATTTTAAATTGATTAAACAAAAAGTGAGTCACGTAATGCAGCATACTGAATCATGCACCCAGACATTTTTGCATTTCAAAGCAAACTGAGCAGGGAACAGTACATACTGAATGAGGTCTTTGGTGTTTAGAAGTCCCAGAAAACTTCAGCATGCAGACACGTGTTGGATTTACGAAAATGCAGATGTTTCTTATTGTAGACGTTTCTAACAAAATGCAGAACACACCAGAGTGTTGCCTTTCTTCAGGTTAACACATTAAAGGCCAAGAATGTTTGTCATCTCACAAACTTTGAGTCCTTTGTTAGGAAGTAAATGCATTTTGAGCTGCCCAAGATTGGATTGGGCTGGTGTGACTCCACCTATGAGTGGACTCCTAGGTTCCCACTCGCTGGCCAGACCACCTGTTTCTTATCAACCTCATGCACTTTAGGACCAGTCTAGACCGGCCTTGGCACTCATTTTCTGCCAATTGTATGCCCCTCTTGTGGCTCTTATATGAGTGTCGTGCATTCCTACAGACCCTTGGTGCTAATATCCTTGCCTTCCAGTTTTCAGTGTTTTCCTGCATGGCCAAAGTGTAGAGCTATTGCCAGTACAGCCTGCCTGTTCATGTCAAACTATTAGATTCCTCCTCTGGAGTGCTCACCCTACAACCTCTCCACGATCCAAAATCCTTGTCTTCAGTGACAAAGCAAACCAGTGGCTCCCCCCATTAACTACCTTTCTAAAAATGAACTACCCTTCTCAGAAACTCCTTCACACACTGGAAAGTCTCAGTGAAGTCTCTATTAATGACTTTCTTGGACTAATCCCTCATTCCTCTCTCGCTGAGAAGGCACTCCAGTTGTACCAGTCCTTTCCTGTGCAAAATAAACAGTCTGTTTGGGGGTCTCGCATTTGAGTCCACCTTTCATTATCATCTTCACAGCTCATGATAGTATCAACTCTAGCATTACACTGAGACCAGTTGACTTTTTAGTTCACAAGATTAAATCAAAGTAAAGAAATGGGGAGTACACAGCCTGTATCCACTGTATCCATCAGTGACACGGTAAAGTAGTCATGGATTGCCAGCAATTACATGTTCCACATGAATGCAGATATTTTAAAATATGAATGGGTTTTACTATATGAATACATAAAATTGCAGGATGTCTAAGTGGATCGTTGCAAAAGCTAAATACATGCATTCTATTAACTCCAACATCTGAAACCTTTACAGTACAATTTAACCTGGAAATCAGTCTGTGTGTAAAAGAGGACTGAAGTCTGCTTTCTCCTCAGTCCAAACATCCGTCTACAGCAGTGACGTCTGGCCCTCATGAATCAACAGTCACTTTTTGTAGGGGAGCATGCTGCAGAATTGCTCTTTTGAGTTTTGATTTGATTTATAGCAGCCTATACGTCAGCGCAGAGGTAGGTGTTCCAGACTTTATTAGCTCTTTGTGGTTGGACATTTTTGAAGTTTAGAGCCGCCTGAAGTTAAAGCATTAAAGCATTTAGCTTACTCACCCATTTGTTACAGACCTAAGAGACACTAATGCGCTAAATTTCATGTGATTTCATCAAAAATAGATTAGCTGGTCAGTGCAGTTAAGTTGGTCTTAACAGAAAGCACATTATTCACTATAGCTACACCAAACTGAAGACAATGATCTAAGACATCTAAGAGCATAACTGTTTTTATGTTTGTGTACCTAAACAATATAAGACATCCATTAAAAGAAGTATGTACTCATTGGTAAGATAGTATAAGTCAGGTATTTATAAGCTGGTGACCAACCTGTCCTTGTTATGTCTGTTAAGTATTAACATTATTACATTTCAACCAAAGTTGACAATTAAGCACAAAAAAAACTAACTATAAAATGGAGAGCACACTGTAATTATTTTAATATTACTTCATATAACCTCTTCCTTGAAAGCAAGTTTGGTGTGATTGGCTGCCCATCACAGCTCTCTTTGACATTATACACATAAAGAAGAAGAAAAGAAAACTGTCTAAAACTTGTCTGAAGCTTGTGGCTTTCAGGTATTATTTGAACATGCTGTAAGCTAAACAAATAATTTGAATTTTTGGTCATGTTTTTATATGATAATCTAAAAACTGTGAAAAAGCATAACGGGTCTCCTTCAGTTGGACCATTCAGAAGTTGTTGTGACCAAAATATGATTATTTACCAATCAAAGTAAACAAACTGGTATTAAAGCAAACTGCTGTGAGTCAGGCACAATAAGCTTCTTGGTCAAAGTGAATTTATTGTTTCCATATAACTGAATGGGCGTTTCACCTCTTTCACCAAAACGAAGACCCTTAAAGGAGACAATCCCACCCTTGTGGCGTAGTACCATTCCAGGCCTCCATATCCACTTCCTGCAGCTGCTGTGAACAGAATATGAATTAGTTTCTGTAGTTGTGAGGACGTCTGTTTCAGATTCGGGTCAGCAGCACCGTTACTGTGGCACAAACCTCTCTGCTGTATTTACTGACTGGTACATGGCCGGGGAACAAACTAAGACATTCATTAGTAACACTGCCCTTCTTCCACCATTCAAGCCTGTGTGAAGTCCGGATCATCATATCTAAAGATCTGGTCCTCAAATGTACTTACATGACCTTTTTTTTTCTTTAACATTGAAGTTAATGAAACTTTGTTAAGCACGTTTTGATGCTTTTTATGGAACATGGTAATACTGTGCAATATTGCATTTACAGTTCACTGGGTCAAAGCTTCCACTACGTGGCAGAAATCAGATGCATATAAACCTTTTTTCCTTTTTATCACAGCAGATGAAGCAGTGTAAGGAATAACTGCAGTGTCTGTGTGTCCTGAATGCCACGCCATTACCCACGCCAGTCTATAAAGACACCCTCAGTGATTCGTTCATTCGCACACTCACACCCTGCCACTATTTGGCAAACAGCCCTCTGACTGCCAAAGCCACAGGCCTGCCTCACAGATCTCCTCTCTACAAACATGTTGACTTTGCCCACTTCATTTGGAAGCGAGGAAAAGAGAGCAGTGGGCCAGAAGGCCTCCTGGGAGCATGGCGCAACCCAGCCAAAGGCCACAGTGAGGCAGGCTGAAGGCCGCCCTCTGTTCCCACTCTGTCTCACTGGAGTGGCACTCAGAGACAGTTTATAAAAGAGAAAGAGCAGGAATTTATTGGGGAAAAAAAGTGCACACTAGACTTTCCAAATGATATGCTGTTACTTTAACAGCAGCCTTTCTTCATTAATGATTCACAAGTTAATTTATAACTTATTAAAACTTCCTTAATTGATTCTCAATGTCCACTTTGAATCACTGTAACAAGGTGGATGACTTTAGCATATTTGCATCAATTAGAGACGAACGTGGTTATTCATGGTTATTTATTGTGTACTCAGCCCTGTCTGAAGTGATACTCGTCATATAGAGAGCAGTCATTACATGGAAGCTTTTTTCTTTATAAAGATAAGATCAGGGTCATAAAAGTAAAGCAGACAAGTACAACTTCACTATACTAACAGCTGGGAAAACAACTTGATAAATTTAATCCATTAGATGATCAAACTGCTAAATACACTGAGAAAGTGGTGCAAGTCAGCTAGGTGGACCCAGTCAAAATTCTGTAAGTTTAATTGTAGGAATCTCAGATCAGCTGAAGCAGTGAGTTTTTGACATTTAAACAGCGATTTCTTTGTGATCCATTAAAATCAGGATGAGCATAGTCTGCTAATATTTAGTATTTTAGTCCACAATTAGCATTTAACTAAAATGTCAGGTGCCAAGACGTACGCATGAGTGTTTGTATAGTTTCCTGTTTTACATGTCTGGAGTCACCATGTGGATCTATCATGTGTTGGTGCCTGCTCAGATCGCTTGTGAATTTATCGACCGTTTTCCTTGTTGAGCTTGTTGTGATGTTTGGATGATAGGATTCAAATGGAACTGATATAGCCAAATGTTCTGGACTCTCTTTAAACCAGTACTAATGTAACATTAAAGAGTTGTGTGATCACTCATACACTTATTTTTTTAATATTATTCAGCTGCGACTTGTCCAGTTTTTTCAGCACTTCTTTTTCTTTGTATCCAATCCAGAGTTTGGATCAGTCCCATTTATTTTTCTCAGACATCCTCTAAGCTGACCACCTCCAGTGTCTGTTTTCAATACTCCAGGGGTTGAGTGAATAAATGACATGTACACACTAACACACACTGGTGGTCTGGAGGTGTAAATTTAGAGAGTAAAGATGAGTAAAGTAAGTAGTCTTTGGTATGTCTACATAGGACCAGCTGGCTTTTCTCTGTTATGCAACATTAGTCTGCACTTTACTGCACCCTGGGGTCTACTCAGTCTTTTATCGAGAATGTAAACCATAATGTTGAATATACAACACACACTCTTTTAACTAAGCCCATGCACACACATCTGTGCTAAATGTTGTTGCTGTTATAACACATCTCCACAGTCAGCAGTGAGAGTTGTGACCAAACTAACAACTCTCATTGCTGTTTGTCTAAATCCAGATGAACCATTATTTTGAGCCTCTTTCTTTTTACTATTACTGGTAACATAAAGCCCTGGACCAGCTGGACACTATTCGATTCAATTCAATTTTATTTATATAGCGCCAAATCACAAAACAGTGGCCTCAAGGTGCTTCATATTGTAAGGTGAAGACCCTACAAAAATACAGAGAAATCCCCAACAATCAAACAATCAAATGGGAAGAACCCTCTACCAGAACCAGACTAAGGGAGGGGCAACCATCTACCATACATGGTTGGGTTCACAACATATAACACTATAGGTTATATGTTTGACATGGTCCTCAAAGACAGAGCATCTGTACACAGCAAGTGTGGAGGATAATCCATCCATCCATTTATGCTCTGCTTGGATCAGCTGGCTGTTTGTGGCAGTCCAAACACATGTTGACAATAGGAAAATTTCAGAGTGCCCTCTTGTGGACAAACTATGCAATGTAAACGCTTTATTTTTCATATTCTTACTCTTGTATCAATCTATAATGCTTTGTTTCATTTTGTTCCAATCCGTAAAAAGATAATAAAAAAATCAATTTTAAACGCAATACTTACCATCTGATGGTGAACTTGCTAATGTTGGCACAACTTTAACTTATAAAAATGGATAAAAATGGTCAGCTGATGGCTATTTAGCTTCAAATCAGAGCCCACATGAATACATCCCAAACTCCCAAACTAGACCAAACTCAACACCAGTAGCTGGGTTTAGGCTGAATCAGACCTTCACAGTTGAATTGTTGCAAATGAGGTAATGAGGAAGACATAAGCAACTATATGAAGGAAAATCGGGACTTTAGTGTATTGATTCCAAATTTTATATTTCTGTTTCCATATGGAGGGAAGGTGAAGGTAACACAACCAACCCATCATTTTGAGCATCCCAGCTCACGTTCTTTTTTTCAAGATAACGAAGAGCTAAAACGTCCGACTCCGTAACAGCTCTTTGATTACAATTGGCTGATAAGGTGGCCTCGACAGGTGCCAATCCTAAACCCAGATGGGATGGTTTGCAAAAGTACACAAGTTGAGGACCTTAGATTAAGTGAATTCCAAGACTGCAAAACACGTGTAGTCAGAAGAATCTACAAATTTCATTGGTTTACATTTGTTATTTGATAGTGTTGATGTCTACAACATGTTTCTGCAATATACATAAGGGGGAAAAAAACAAGTGAATAATAATAGGTGTGTCCAGACTTCATCAGTTCTGTGGTCATAAGGTTATTTGGGCATATATGGAAATTGCAAATGCCTCAGTACTACTTGTGCCAGCGTGTGTGTTTGTGCGCATGTTTGCATATCTATGCTCATCTGTCACGGAGACGCGCACAAATTCACAGAGGCAGGTGTGACAGGCCAGTACTGCTCCTTCAGTCTCGATACAAAACTGCCACTGTGAGAAGCCAAGCCCTAAAAACCGCAGGCTCATTAAACTCTTGCATAACAGTTCAACAGATGCTCAGTGTGATGGTCTTTTGACCAAGCTCTTTTGCTTCTCTAATAGCAGCTGATGGATGTCTCTGAAACACGTGGATCACATGTTCCTATAATGATCAAGCACATGTGGAGAATTTATCCAATCCTGGTGCAGCCGGCTTTCATGAGAATGACCCTGCACGCTTCCGCTTTAAATACCTAGGAGTTAGAGTATACCTGAAATAACAACAAAGGCCAAAATATACCTTAAAGCACTGAGCAGTAGCTGCAGACTGAATTTCTGTTTGCAGATTAGAAAACACACACACACAGCCATGTTTTCATATCTTTGTGGGGACATCTAATTGACATCATGCTTTCCCTAGCCACTTACCCTAACCATCAAAAATGAATGCCTAACCCAAACCCCTGGCCTAACCCTAACCATAACATAATTGTAACTCTGACACTAAAACTACATTTTGAGGCTCAAAAATGCCTTCAAACTCATGGGGATGGACATGCGTGCACACACACACACGCGCGTGCACACACACACACACACAACAAGGTTGCAGGTGGAGTGGAGTTAACTCAGTTTCAGGTTTGCACACCTGTAGCCCAAATGTATAAACACATACCTAATGAAAGTACTTCTTAGTTGAGAGACACTACTTGTATAACTTTCCCCAATGCAATATATTTCATTCACTGATGAATTCAAAAATAATAATAAATTATTTAAGGGCTCAATCAGAGGTATCAAATATTTTTTAAATAAATGGTGTTTGCATTGTAAACTAAAGTCTTCATTAGTGTCTGGAAAGCAGAGTATGCTTTAGGTCGAACATACCTTATGACGCACAAGTTGCTACCATGTGAGTGTGTAGTTATGCCTGGTTTCAAAAACCTTTGATGGTGACTGCAAAGAGGAACTCGGGTCAAGGCTTAAGGAAACTAGACTTTGCAAAGGACAGGTGACATCACAGAGGCTGCGTCTACCTTTATATACAGTCTGTAGGTTAACGACTGCAGACTACTGCCCCAAATTATATTGGTTGTCATATCCAATACCCTTGCCCAGTATGTCCAGAAAAGAAAAATATGTACATTTGCAGAAAGATTTCTTTGCATAATTTAAAAAACGGTGTTATTGCATAGTTTGTCCAGTAGAGCAGCTCTGATTTCACTGACTTAACACTGTTTGTAGCACAGGAGTATGCAACACTCATCAGTATAACCAACTCCAAGATTGGATTTGGGGATCAGACAGTGTCTCTACTTATGAAGCTTATAGGGCCAGATCAGGTGACCCTGAACCACGCTTTAGTTAGGCTCTGCTGGAGGAGAGTCTAAGGAGAGCACTTGTTTTCTCTCCCCATTTGATTCTAGACCACAATGTTGACTTTATCTTCTGTCTCCCATAGTTTGTGCTGGAGTTTTTCCTGTTATAAGGAAGTTCTTCCTTCTTCCCACTGTTGTGATACTCTGATTGTCAGGAGTTTTCTTTCCAACACTTGAGGTGATTATTGTTGTAAAACTGGCACTATATCAATAAAAATTGAGTTAAGTAGAATTAATGTGCAAGGTACATGGTTGGTGCCCTTCTGATCCCTGTGTCAAGATGTGCATTGCATGTTGTTCCCTGCACAAAGTACAGTGCAGGTGGATAATGTTCATTCTTAGATAAAAAAAAAAAGTGGTTTTGACCACAAGGTCACCAGACGGCCCTTTTTACCGAGGAGAACGAGCTCAGCTTAAAAAATGAAATATGCAGAGGCCCTCCTGTTTCTTCAGCCCCTGAGCATATCTGGTGGTAAAGGGGGTATGTGACTGAGTATCAGACCATAGCTGGCTGAGCAGTACAGACAGAGAGGGGCATTGTATGATGTCCTCTCAGTAGACTCAAACGAACCCACACCATCCGACACCTCCTGCTCCCCCTCATTCTATACCTCACATCTGTCTTTTCTTTATTAATTTAGAAAACATTAATTAAGCATTAATTAAACCTGGACACGAGGCCTCATTTAGTCTTCGTCTTTACTTCATCTTTTTTCTTCGTTTCTTTGACAAACCTCCCAGCAGCCTGTTTTTAACTTTACCCTCTACTCTCTCCGCTTCACTGAGAGTATGTATCACTTAACTCAGCTTTTGCTTGCATTTAAATAAACAGCGACTTCCTCAGACCGCCGACCTGACTAGGGTGGCATTGTGATTTAACTATAGCAGATCACTTTAATTGGTTTTGGAAAGATTTACTTCCCTGTTTTGGAAAACCTGAGTAGTGAGTGAGTGATCCACCGTTCAGACAGATTCCTCAGCCAGTGTAAGAAAACCAAGCAAGCACTTTGCCTGTTTGTTCATTTCCATCAGGGGGCCATCACTTGCATTTGGCCAGTTAATCTTTGATCCTTGGAAATTCAATATTGTGAATTTACTCAGCCCTTTACAGGTTTGGGCAGAGAGTCCTGCCTGCAGATTTTATATACAGAGGCTCCACTGCCAGATGATGCAAGACGGTGACCAGAAGCCAGCGACAAAACTGTCTGGCTGGCCCCGATAGGATTACATCACGTTGCCTGGCGATCTGTGGATCAGCTCGTGATGTTGAGGGAATCAAAGAGGGTTCAAAATGTCATTGCAAACCTCTGAGCCATGAGTTTGGCTGTCCCGGTATTAGCGGTTCATTTCGACTAATGCTGAAAGTATCACATAAACGAAACAGTTTCTTCTGGAGTTCTAAGTATAAATAAAACAAAATATTAAAAAATAAATTAAAAAAATATCAACAAACATATGTGCAGAGAGTTATATAATGTTTTTGCCTTTCATTTCAACACTAATGACAAATATTTTCAGACCTGCCAATTGTGTGTGTGAAGAATCTGAAGGACTGGGATCAATATTGTTATCGGAAACAATGAATGGATCCTTGCATCTAGTTAACGTGTGTGTGGCTGTTTCTAAAAATAAAAATTCACTCATTTAATACACACATTGCTTCTATTTAGCATCATTTTGATACTTAGTTTCCCAAAACATAATAATGATCAAAATGATCTTCAAGGCAGGAATGTTGGAGACACACGAGGTCTAGTCTAGTTAACAGTCTTTAACGGACTTCAGTTTGGTAATAACTACTGCACAGTATACACACATTCTCTCAGGAAGCCACAAACTATTTTAGATGATCATCTAAAATAAAACCCCCAAAAATGGTAAGTATTAAACTTCAAAATATTTAAACGAGTTAAACAGAGAACTACTGATCTACATGTGTCCTTCTGGGATTGCTCTGTCAAGTTGAAACTGTAACCTGACAGCCATGACTAAGCCCAAACACTGAGTACTCACACTTTCTTGTGAAAAACTAACGGTAAACTCTGAAGTAAAAGGGGAAAAACAATATCGTATTTTGAATAATCTTCCTTATAGTTTACTCTGGTGTGTCCTTGTGCTTTTTTTAGGGTGGGAAGCTGCAAAACTCAAACCAACTGTGGAATCTGGTGAGGAGGAATGCTAAGGTGTTCCCAGCAGTCTCTCTGATCCTTTCCAATTTGCATAAACTAATATTTGCATTAAAAAAAAAAAAATCAAATGCATCATATGAATGATGTGGGCTAACTCAAAGAAGTTTCATTTTTCCTTTCGCTCTCAGTTTATAACTAAACTTGAGTTTAAGAAGTCTATTTAATTTATTCAGTTGAGCAGAAGTGTTACAGTTATGCAACAAGTGGTTGCACAAGGGGGCAAATAACAACAGCTAGAGGTGTGGGGAATTTATAATTAATGTGTGTGTGTTTTTTTAATGGTTGTGTATAATGACAAAAAAACATTATTTCTGAATCCTGCTTATGGTGCCAGTTGGACAGAAACAAATTTAGAACAATAATCAAAAAGATTGTTGAAACAAAATGAAATTTACATGCTGCAGTCATAGTTTCCAGTTTTTGATAAATGATCATTGGCCACTTCATTAGTTCCACTGGATTGGACATGCTTTTGCTTTCAGAACTGCCCTGGCGTAGATTCAACAAGGCGCTGGAAACATTTCTTTGTTTCGTATTGACATGATAGATTCACAATTACAGCAGATTCATCAGTAAATTTCTTGTTTCACAACAGAGGTGCTCTGTTAGACTGAGGTCTGGTGATTGTGGAGGTGATTTAAGTACAGTGAACTCATTGTCATGTTCAAGTAAAGCATTTGCTCAAAAAAGTAAAGCTCTGAGGTGTAGTGCAGTACTTACCTATCAGGAGATGAGCACACTGTAGTCACAAAAACACAGAGACGGTTAGCAACAATAGTCAGCTTGGCGAGGGTCAGCTGTTGTTAAACGGCACATTCTGGATGTCGCAGCTGAACTTGAGCTTCAGAGCAGGAAATGTTTTTTCAGTCATTTGTTCTCTCTATCTAATTTTATACTATGTGAACTGTAGCCTCAGTTTCCTTTTCTTAGCTGGTATGTATCGCACCTGGTGTGGTCTTATGCTGCTGTACCCCATCTGCTTCAACTTTGGGCATGTCGCATATAGAGAGACACTCTTCTGCAAAAATCTGTTGTAACCAGCAGTGGTTACTCAAGTGCCCGTTGCCTTTCTTTGACTGGTTAGTTGCATTAACAAGCAATTGAAATGGCAATCCAAATGTGCAGTCTGCAACTACAGTAATTTCCAGACAATAAGCCGCCGGTGTGGCCTTTCTAAGGATTTTTCATGATTTTTGTGATATCGTAAGAGGATTTGTTTTGGTTTGTTCCGCTGTTGTACAGTACCATTTTGCCTGGCGGAAAGGCATGTGATCAGACACACAGTCACAGGGGAGTAGTGCCGTAAGAATTAGTGCGAAAAAGATACTAGATTAGCAGCCAGTTTGCGGGGGAGAAGGTGTAAGTCTCACGCCAGACCGTACCCATGTCTGCAGTAACTTTGGGATAAGGATTGGCTCTAAGGGCTGGGTCAGTCGGGCTGGGGTGCAAAGCGGAGCCGGGGGAGCGGTCGCTCCATCGCCCTCCCCTCTCCGCCACCAGAAGCGCAGCCTGCCTCGCAGGGCTGATGTCTGCGGCACCTCGCACGTCGCACGCCGTGGGTTTTCACGGTGCAGTGTCCCATAATAAAAAGAATGTGTTCCAAAACAGTCATCTCTTTCCTGACAATCCCCTTTGTATATATCCTCTTACATATGATAATTAAACATTAAAACACCTGCGGCTTTTAGTCCGGTGCGGCTAATGTATGAACAAAATAGGATTTTTTAATAATTTCACATTGTGCAACTAATATTCAGGTATGCCAGGTATGCCACAGCTATCTTAACAAGACATAGTGTCTTAACCTTTATTAACGCAACATCAGTGGTCCAACTTCCAAACTCCCTTCATCCAAATCTGATCAAGCATCCACAGCGGCCTCACCGTGCAACCCACAGGAGCCAAGCTATTTACTGCCAGACACCGCAAGAAACCTCCACTGGTTAGAGCTGTTTTAACAGCACATACACCATATTAGGCAGGTGGTTTTAATGTAGTGGCTTATCGTTGTATATTTTATTCAGTCAGCCTGACATTCTGTTAATGTTAGCTGATTTGTTGTTGAGATTTGGGGTTATTTTGTTTTGTTTTAAGCTAACCAGTAGCGTCTCATGTACTCATCTCTCAAAATGGAAGCGGCTGTGGTTGTTTGTGGGTCTGCTGTCTTTCAGACTGATCAAAGAAACGTGTTGACCCAAGGGTTGTTTGCTCATTAAGTCAACTTGCAGCAGCATCTGTATTGATCTCAGCCACACTTGTTACCATTTTTTCACTTGCTATTGTGCTAGTAAGCTAGCTTTATAACAAATCAAATACATCAGTCTCAGTTTCTACTTGCTAAGATCTGACAAGTTACTTCACATTTGTTGAAATCAGAGATGTCAGTAACCTGGATGTCAAGAAGAATGCTGGTTTCCTGATAGTGTGCAGACTTCAGCACTTTGACAAATCCTGGCTTCAGCATCCAGGTGACTCGGTCTACCGCCTTCATATTTCGAGCATCACGTGGCCTCCTTTGTCAGTTACATCATGTTTAATCATAAAAAAGGTCAGCCTTTCATCAGCTTCTGGTCATGAGTTGATAACATGTACAGTCGGCATTCCTCTGGGCCTTACCTAGGTAATGTGATCCTGTGACTCCAAAGATCCCCCCGTCATGAATGTCCCTGATTAAGTCATGTGTGTTTTCAAAACCCAAAGATCCATCGGGTGAGAGAAACATGAGCTCTGCCTCTCTGATCAAAGCTGTGATAATTCACTCCCAGGGTCGCAACACTCGCATCTTTTTGAACAGGCACGTAATTGTTAGTGTTGCTCGTCTGACTTTGCACACTTAAATAACGACTGCGGTCTTGTTTGTGCAAGAACATGTGTTTTCTATGCACGTGAGCATGAAGGAAACAATAAGGGACTGTTTGTGGCAGTCAGACAATCTTAAGCCAGTTAAAGAAAAATTCTAATTATTGTAATTAAAGGAATCACTTGCAAAGTAGTCATGATTGCACGCAAAGGAATTTGAGGAAACAAACTCTTGAACTCATTTACTTAACTAAAGACATACAACAAATCTTAAAACAGGTGTAATGCTGCTGGAAAAAATCTACGCTTGGTCCAACTTCAGCATTTTTCTTCTAATGAAATGGAAATCCACGTAGTTGTTGATCGACAGTAAGAAGAAACCCTCTTTCATGGGTCGGTAAATTCCCCCAAAAAATATTCCCTCACTGGAATTTTTTAGGAAAGCTCTAAACATTCAGTTGAATCACAAATAAGTCTGGTAATCAAGTAACTATGGATTTCACAAAATTTCCACCAGGTTGCATAAAGGTGCAGCCTACATGATGTGTAATGTCAAGACTGCCTCTAAACAGCAGAGCAGGAAATGTAATCTTATAGCAAGCCTAAGTCTGGACTTCCATTCTTTTCATGCTTGGGATTGCTCTGTAAGTCACAGCATTAATGGACAGAGCCTAACAAGAGGCATGGGGGAGTCCAGAGGGCAGGTATTTGCTAGACCTGAGATACTGTTGGAGTAATAACAGTGAAAAGCTTAGTGATTAATAAGGGCCATCAGGAATGTGCAAAAAGAAGTCTAGATTGAGGCCAGGCTTAATTACATGTTAGAAGAGGTGAAGATATAGTATCTATTTTCATAGTATAGTCAAACTGCCCATTGGGAGCTATGACTGGTTCCTGCTAATGGGGGAAGTTTGTCTTCATAGCTTTTGGTTATACTACTTTTTATTAGATTTCACTTGGTGAGATTTTGGAACGACACTGCAAAGTTAAGTTTAAGGTGAACGACTGGCTTTAAAGCACTCTTTCATTAACTCTAACCAGGTCTTGGACAGCCTATCAGTAAAAAGGTTTGAAAGTAAACTTTTACATGCAGAAATGTGTTTTTTTAGAGCTTTCCAATTGAAAGCTTGGTGTTATAAAGAATGACAACGTCTCCATAGGGAACATGCTTTGCTGGAGATCCAACATGATGCAAACTGGTGTGTATCCTAGCCACTGTGGCTGAATCAAAGCATTTAAAATGTATTTATTTCATTTTTTTTACCATGTAGTTTCCTATTTTGACTTCTACTTTTCCCTATTTCACCACTGAACCTGTGTTTTTGCATCTTTGCTATTTGTCCGAGTTGCAATGTCCAAGTTCGTGCAGACACTGACCAATATATCAACATCAGCCATGTCATAAGACTTTTATGTAAGAGTCTGGGTTCATGTCCCCGTGCAAGTAAAAAGCAGTTGCTGACTTACTGTTTTTTATTGCATTATTGTTGTCATTTTCTGTTTTCAATCAGAGCTTTGATCAGTTTTGGCAACAACAACAAAAAAAACCCTACTTGACTAAATTTAGGGGAAAAAAAATGTAAACTGAGTGAACGAATCTCTTGATTGTAGACAGCCCCAGTCTATCAAACCTTTATTGAGTTTATAGACTATCATTGCAGAGGGAAAAATAAACAGTAGTTTGTTTCTTAGAAGTTTTAAATATATTTACATAAGTTCAAATGTCTATAGTCGGTTCCACTTCTATAACTGTTGCTATTGTTGCTAAATCTTTAATGGTTAGATGCTCTTTAACTTTGGATATTAAAATTGAAAATCTTAAAATACCTCTGTTTACTGTCAAAGTAGCTTGGGGTATCCAACAATTATGTTTTATAAGTAGAGATATTAAGGACAGGTGTGTTTATATGTCTGTTATTAGGCTGAAACTGATGAAGTATCCACAAGCTGTTTGTGTAGTCTCGGTAAAAATCTTACTATAATGATTGTAGCATACGTACATCTGTTCCCTAACTCCTCCTAGACCCATTAATCAATATGAATAAAACTTACTATATAAACTATCTGGGGTACTAGGACCATTTATATCATTTCACCTTTTATATAGCTCTTGGGAATTATTTTATAAGACACAAATGTATATATTATGAGTAATAGCTCATCTCAACATGAACTGCAACATTACATCTACATTACATGTATGCTGTTTGTAAGTAATTTTTTGCAAATGATATTTTTAGTGTAGTGACACTTTAAGGTGACTTGAATGTTGATTGGTTTGGAATGCTTCGTGCATTTCTGTTAAAACAAGAAGAAATATTTTTCCTTTTTTAATTTGTTTGGTGTTTACCGGCAGCCAGATTTGCCATTGCGCTATATACAGTGATATAATGACGATAGTAATATAAATCCTTGGTTATTTATTTGGACCACACTGCTTCATCGTGGTGTATTTTGAATGACTTTGTCTGTGTTGTGAAATCTCTGGACATCTACCTTTGGTGGCCCATACCTGGGGAGGGGTGATGGGCAGTAGTAGTAGTAGTAGTAGTTGGTTGTGTTGTATTACTGAAAGCTCTTGAAGATATTGCGTTACTGTATTTTATGTACAATTTATGTAGATCCGGGCATGTTGGCCTGAAGGTTTAATCACATACTGTCTAAATGACTCGAGTGATCTATGAATTCCCAGTCTAACCAGTGAAGGCGAGCTGCATCGTGGCAGGGTTTGTGTTACTAAGCAGGCATGTTTATAATCTCTCTCACCGCTAAGGATAACCCTCCACAATGACTCACAAATGCACACACTGGTGGTCTTTTTTCATCCTCCTCAAGTTTCTAGAACTGAGAGAGATTAAATAAGAGTTGAAAGAGCTGGTGTGTATTTTACACTCAGTCACCAGCGGTGTGAAAACATGTCCAGTAACTGTCATTAACCAGCAGGATTTTTTTCCACTAGGTAATCAGCTTTTTTTGCAGCAATAGAGATTTTCTTTTCACCTTTATCATACATTTACTTGCTAATACCCCAGCAGCACTGCATTTTGTAATAATTAAGTTATTCTTCTGTTTACTGCTGCTTCTGTTGAGGGACATGGTGGCACAGTGGTTAGTGCTGTCGTCCTACAGCTAGAAGGGTTGTGGTTCAAACCCTGGTTGGGGCTTTTCTGTGTGGTGTTGTTGAACTAAATGTTTTCCTTGTGCCTGAGTGGGTTTCCTCCAGGTATTCCAGGTTCCTCCCACAGTCCAAAGATGTTAAATGAAATATTAAAAATTTGCCAGACATTGTAAAATTTCTGGTTTAACTTGAACTCAACACTTCAATTTACACTATATTGCCAAAAGTATTTTTTCACTGATCCAAATCATTGATTTCAGGATGTTTCCATCACTTTTAAAACCAAGTGCAATGCAAAGTCTAATTTTTGCAAAAAGTCAAAATTTTGAGATACGTAGTTGAAAATTCTTTAGATAATAACCCACAATTTATAGACTTTATGAATACTCTATGAATACAGTACAGTACTCTATGAATGTGAGTACATCAAAATTGTGGTTTGTTTGTGTGCTTTGCTGTAGCTTCCATATTCAAATGTATTCAGTTGAGAACACTTTATGTAACAAATGTTTATTTTCCTACATTTCTTGTGTCCTTTTAGATTCACTTTCTGACCTTGTGTAAATTTCCCAACCCCGAGACTGAATACCACCAGCTTAGACTGGAAGAAAGATGCCTAGGAGCTTTTAGAACGGTTTTGCTTCACTCTTCTTTTTTTCCATCTCAGTCAAAACAGTTATTTCTTTTAGTGGCTGCTGGTTTGAAACACGTGCTTGGATCAGTGTAAAACTCTGAAAAGCATAGCTCGCACCGATGCTGCAGAAGACTGCCAGTGTTTGCCACAAACCATAATTTAGGCTTAGTGGAATGGGGCCTGGTGTCATTTTATCCTTGTACATGTGAAAGTGTTTATCACTTATATTATGAGTCCATAGTGTGTGCAGTGTGAATGGAATCCACTGTGACTCAATCTAGTGCACTGCAGGTATCAGTCTATAAGCGGTATTATGACTCTGTGCCCCATCATTAGTTAAAGACGGTCCAGCAGACAGTTTAAAGAGCAGCAAGAAACATTTACCACTTCTCTCAGCTGACCTTTCCACCCTAAGGGGCCGAATGCCCGACATGCTGTTCATAACGTGACCGTGATTGCTTTTTTTTTCTTCTTCACATAGCCATGTGTTATTCCAGCACCACAGAGAGCCACAGGCAGGTTTCTCACATCTGCCCATCGTCATCTGACCAGTAGCTGGTGGTGACAGCACGCAGAGTTAGACTAGAGCAATGTGCAGGCGACCTGGTCAGCCCACACATTTTGAAAGACTTTTCATCCAGACACTCTCATGGCTTGACACGCCAGCCAGCAGAAGTCACAGTCTGTTCCTGATATTTTCTTGTGGCTCATTGACAGAGCTGTTTAGCTCTGCATGGGAAGTTGTAGCGTTTTCTTATAGTTGTATTTGCTGAGTGTGCCCCCTCTCCCCTTAGCTGTTTACTCCCTTTATCTCTGCCTTTTGATTCAAATTGTAGTCAGATATTTTTTTGGTGAAGTGGTCCGTGATTCGTGCTTTACCCAGGTGTGTCCAATTACCGCTCTTTGAGAATTGAAGGTTGAGTGAGAGAGCAGTGGAAATGTTGTTGCAGTCCAGCATGGCTGGATGGTACATTGGTGAGAGCCCAGTACCGAGGAGGAGGAGGAGGAGGAGAGGACGGATGATGGAGGAATGTTCGTGGGCTGTCATCCATCAAACTGGTTTTGGAGTCTTTAAAGACAAATGGATAATATGCAACAGGTTAACTGCAGTTCAGTTTATGTCCTGTGGAAGGAAATATGCAAAATAAACACATAGCTGAAACACTGTTGAAAATAAATACACTTTTCACATTTCTGTAAATGTGCAAATAGAGTTTGTTTACAGGAAGGTTAATTATATAGACACAAGGACTTTCCATTTAATGGTAACAATAATAATGGTCCAGTTAAAGCCATGAGTAACTCAAACAGTCCCAAACAGAAGACATGAACTGCTCAAGTTTTGTTGAACCAACCACCTGTTACTTATAGTACTTGACATCCTCTTTTACACCCATTAGAGCCATTATAGGACGGTGTCACTTACACTTAATGGCACTTCAGTAGGCGGTCCTATAATAATAATAATAATAATAATAATATATACTTTATTGATCCCGTAAGGAAATTAGTCTCTGCATTTAACCCATTCACTCGGTGAAGCGGAGCAGTGGGCAGCCACCAATCCGGCGCCCGGGGAGCAGTATGTGGGGGACAGTACCGTGCTCAAGGGTACTTCAGGTTAGACGTTGGGTAACCTGAAGTTACCCAACGGCTAACTTCAGGAACCGTCGACCTTCCAATCAAGGGGCGAGCACACTACCTACTGAGCCACCCCACCCCCAACTACTTGTTAACACAAATATCTAGTCAGACAATCACATGGCAACAATCCCATGTAGACGTCTTCAATCCAACCTGCTGAAGCTCAAACCACTACTGGGATTTTCCTACACAACTTCCTAAATTGCTCATTTTAAACACTACTCCTCTCCTTGTTATTGTTCAAAGTGTGGCAGAGTTGCTGCAGCACCCCTACTTCCCACAGTCTTCTGCATTGGAACCTTTCCCTTCCACAAACAGACATGATACATATTAAGAATTGAGTGTTTACCTCCCTAACGAGGTTGCACACCTGCCGTCTACCGTATTAATCGTAGTTTTATAAAGTACATTGTGTGTGCCTCACATGGTTGTCAGTGGCCCTAGTGAATACTTTGCTTGCGAGCAGATTGTCATAGTTGCCTATAGTTTATCGTGTTTGTTTGCAAGCAATTGTTTGTAACAAATTGTTGGGGATTACTTCAAAAGTGATTAATTACTTTATTACTGAGTTACTTTTGTAAAATATGATACACAACCTTAATATGTAATAAAGCAATAGACCTTTCGGCCCAATTCTATTTTTTCTGCTTATTTCATGATATAAAATTGAATCAAATGGGAAGGTCGCGTTTTATTGTTTTATTAGTATAAATCTTTCAACTTTATGCACATTGCATCAAGCAGAAATGTAATTTTATTCAACAGTCTTTGACTAGAAGAAATCTGTTTAACGTTTAAACCTATTTTCTGCATTTTCCAGTAAAAAGAAAGAAAATAATTTTTTGTATTTACACTCAGTCTTTCAAATAGATGCAAGTAAAACACAGCAAAAATTAAATAAAATTCAGCGGCACTACGTCCTGTTGCTCTTAAATCTATTTTCACCTGTTTAGCCGGAGTGGGGCTGGTGGAGGTTTGCCCGGTGCCACAGCAGTCATGTCAGTGGGGGGATCCGGGGGGGGGGGGCCTCTCTGTGAATTTTTCATTCCTGTGTCAGCGTGCTAGGTGCTTGCTCAGATTTGAAGTTTAATTTTTTGCTCTACAAAGTTTTCTTCCCACGCAGAGTGTACAGCGGACGCTAATGTTTTTATCACTTTTTACAGAATCAAACTCAAAGTAATGTGAGTACTTCCACGCTTTAAACACTGCATGGTCGTACTCTCTTCAACACTCCTTATTATCCATTATTGATCTGCACACGTCTGTTGCTGCCACGGACTGTGTCACTGAGGTCTTATTCATTTCAGCCTACACTGTCACCATGATTGTCATAAAATGGCAGAAAATAACCTCACATGTTAGTTAGTTCACATGTCTGTAAACCCTCAATATTAGATTTGTCAACTGGAAGCATAGAAGGGTCTCGGGTGATGTGTGCTGGCATTAATATCGCCTGATCTGCCGGAACTGCAGCTAAGGTTGACTTCACAATCTGACTGAACACTGTGGCTAAATCATGTTTGACAAAATGTTTTGATTATGGAGCAAAATATGTCATTAACAATTACGTTACAGTGGCGTTAATTGCAAGCTACTGTTGGGTTTCAGTTTTTTTCCCCAGCATTCAACACACATACAGAAATGGGAACTGCAGTATAGCGATTAAATGGAAACCAATGTCGAGTGCATTGACCTTGCTTGTGTATTCCACTCTGATATTGTTGATGTTGTTAAAAGAATCCACTGTTTATCGTAAGATGAGAACCTACACGAGGATGCATTATAAAATTACTGTATTCAAACATTCCTGCGCGTATTCTCCAAACAGCGTCTTGCTCCTTAGCAGTAAAGTAAACTGATTAGAAATGCTTGAACTGGCTATGACATGCACATGTGCGTTGTGTTGTGAAGCGATTTTCCATGAGGCCGAAGAGTCGAGGGATTGGTTGTTGACTCTCACAGGATATCAGTTTTTGGACGTCAGTCTTTTAAACACTCGTCCAATTTGAAATTAACCAAGCCAAAGAGACTAGTACATGAACGTGCAGATGGTAACTTTCTCCAGAGACCCAGTGAAGCTGTCAGGCGAGGCACGTACCACCAGTGGGAGGAATCCAGAACAATGCCAAATGGAAATTTATTTCAAATAGCGTATGTGTTTTGTGAGGCAAGCATGCGCACACGCATACACACACAGGCATGCACACACACATACACACTCAGACCACAAGCAGCGTGTGTAGTGTTTCATGGAGGTGAGACCTCTGACAGTACCAGCCTCTGCTTAAAACCTCTAAAGCCGCTCAGACATGAATCTTCTTTATTGCTTTTGCAGACCTCCACATTCAAAAAAATATATAACGCCTCACGGGCTTTCATCGTGAGACATGCAAAAAAGAATGTAAAGAAATGCAAAGAAAAACACTCTTTTGTTTCACATATATATTCATTTATTTTTGTCAATGGTGCAATTTTAGAAACTTGTGTGTGGCCCTTTTCTGTTCTTGTTTCCAAAGAATAGTTGAGAATAATGGTTGAGTAATTAGTTACTCAATGGAATTACTCATGAATCGTCTTGATTCCTTCTTCAAGTCATATAGCGGCCGTCTACTTGTCAGCTTACTTTAGATTTATAATGTAATAAAACAAAGCCAACAAAGTCTTCGCCACTTCTGCAGCACATGCACGCTTTTTAGGAGGCAGCTTTGATGCCAATCACCATTAACAGTCTGTACATGCTGGCCCAACTACACACACCAGTTTGCAATAACTAGTTACACTTTACATCAACAACAAAAAAAAATTGATTCATTAAATCAGGATTAATCTAATATCTTAAATTACAAGATAAACTTAACTAATCAAGATCAGAGATTACCAATGGTACAAATTAAAGATCATAACAAAATGTTTAAATGTGGCTCAGTATATTCAAGCAAAGCATTGGCCTGAGTTCTCTACACCTCTAATACGGTTATTGTATAAATAGAAACAATGGATGAAAGGTGAATCAATGAAACAATGTGAGCACAAGCTTTTTCGGTCAGGCTGGAACACAAAAACATTAGTTGACATTCTCCCCAATCACCCATTTTAGCTCCAGGGAAAGCCTATTAGACAGCAGGAGAGGCGCCACCGGGATGTGACCATTTAAACTACTTTTTAATGAGCATTCTAAAATCAATACGCTTTCCTGACATCTGAAGAAAAAGATGTTATTAACTTGGAGGCGCCAATCGCCGTGGATGATCTCTTTGTAGAAAGTAGCATAGATGTTAAAAAACCTGTCAGCAAAAATGCTACAATATAGTCTACCTGCTGTTACCTGCAACAACACCTTACTCTACTATTGGGTAACGATACCGTATATGATGCTAACTGCTGTTATGTGTTCAACGTATTCTGACTTAAAGGCTACGTACTGTATTTGTAATTCTGTATATTTTCCCACAAATTTACGACTATATTTAAGTTTGTTTATATGCATGGTTGGATGCATGAATTCATATATCCGCACACCTTCAGAAAGCAAAATCCTAACTGCCAATGTAACACTGAGCATCAGCGTGACACAGTCTGCCCTATATTTAAAATTAAAGATTGTTTTGGTGCAGTCATTGGAGCAAATCACTCTGTCAGGGGATGGTAGTCATTTCTATTCACCCATATACACATTCAGCTGTATATATTAGACAGGAATTAGACAGCTAACCTCCTGTAAACGGCCACCCTTGCATGCCGTCTTCTTTGACCTGTAGGTTAGCGAGTCGGGGGTTACAAAAACAGGAAGCTAAGTGGGGGACATGATGGCAGGGGTTAAAGTGGCGACAAGAACACTTTTCTGCTACCTTTAGAGCTTAAGGCTCGTGGTTCTTCACGAGTGAAAACAGGTTGTTATTCAAACATCTGTATGTGTGTAGAGAACATGTAATGAATTTAAACTGAAGACTCTGTCTCTGTTACCTCTCAGGCTAGTAGTTGGGAACCATACTAAAGTTTGAAGTACTTGTGTCTAATTGTGCTTTAAATTCCAACAAGGCATATTATGTGCAATTTAAGTATTTTCCCCATTGAAAGTATTGGATGCTTCATGGGCTAATAAGACCTATCAAAGACCCTTCGTTCCCCACGTGACCCTTGCTGGATAAGCCTGACACCCTGCTTTAAGTCTGAGACACGTCTGGGCTCGTGTCATTGTTTTTGTGCTATATGTCACATGCTACCGCTACATTATTGATATCACAGTATTACAATTTTTTTTTATCATGACTGTATGACTTACTGTACTCATCTGAGATTCACAGCACATACAGTTCATGTAATTTCATGGTCTGTGCTTTGAATAACCAAAGCTGAGAACTAAACCTCAAGCCAAAATATACATCCCACAAAATCAACCTATACATTTTTGGCTGAACAAATATAAAGAGAACCTCAGTGCAACCATGTGGCCCGTGTTTTGAGCCTTCAAGTGTGGGGGCACTTTATCATCATTTGGTCTGTGCACATGGCATGAAGATACACAAGTGTATTTTTATTGGCCAAGCCTGTGTTTCAAACACTGAATCTAAGGGTTATTGTTCCTAATCAAGGCATTTGATTATGTTATAGTCCCCAGCAGCACGCAGCAGCTGCTAGATTAATAAGCAGATACCGCGGAATGGATAAATTAAAAGTAGAGAATATGTTTAGGTAGAAAAGACATGAGTGATAACTCGATGTCAAAGGTCAAATGTGAAAAGGACACCTGAGATTCAGGATGCCTAGAACAGGATGGTTTGAGAGAGGGCTCTGAGTTATAACCTATGTCATGCTGTGCTGTAATGTAATTGAATTAGAGAAAACACTGCCCTTTGACCTTGTTGTAAATGCTAATGGAAGACATCCGCACCTTAAGGAAATCTCGCACGTGCCTGATGAATGTCTTTTCACACCGTCACAAATTCTTTTCCACAGCTACACGCACAATAGCTTCTTTTACACAAGTTTTTTTTTCTGTTTAAGTTTGGCACAAGAAAGAGTTCATACTAACTGTGGCAATTAAATTAGGGAAAGCCAACATGTAAACACAGATTTATACAAAATAAATCTTCTGAATAACCTTTGAATTATACTGTACTTTCTCTTTGGAAACATGTGCGAGGTTTCAAATTGAAATGTTGCTGAGGCATCCTTGTTTTGGAAAAAAAACTTAACACATTGCACTGGACAAATAAAATCAACTATCAGATAACAACTAATGTCTATCTGGTGTCAGGAGGATAGTTTTTTGTTTGTTTGTTAAACGAAAGCATTAACCATCATGACAACAACCAGAGTTTATGGTCTGTTATTTTGAGAGCTCAAATTTGGCAATTTGGTCAGAAAGAACTGGAGCTAAATATATTTGGAAAAGAGGATGGAGCACTACATCAAGTAGCTACCCTGGACAGCAAGGTGTAGCCATAGACTGTGTCTGTTTCACAGACATACAGATGATAATTAGATTTTAAATATGAATAGAATAACATTAAATTTCACTCACCAAAAAAGAATGGCATGTTGGTGCAAGCATTTAACCATTTAGAATTGAATCGTATCGTATGTATGGAGTCAGATGAATGAACAAATACTTCACTACACCCCCCCCCCCCCCCCCCCCCCCAACACACCCCCAAACACCCCCACCCACAAACAAACAACACAAA
>VURO01024210.1:19362-35828 GCA_015108175.1 Pelvicachromis taeniatus | reverse complement strand
TTGTTGGGGGGCAAAAAAAAAAAAAAAAACTCCCCCCCCCCCCCCCCCCCCCCCTCACACACACACACACACACACACACACACAGACACAAAAAGACAACTTATATTAAAAAAAGGGTCAGGCAAAAGCTTTTCTATTTTTAAAAACAACACCTGTTAGGGTGTAAACCCCAGAAACCTAATAAACCTAATAAATCACGTAAGACAGATCATCAGACCACCTTTTCCACGGTGCGTCTGATGATGTGAGCTTCTTCTTTCATTCTGTGCACTCTGTGACTTTTTTTGCATAAGCTTTGTGGCTTCAGTGGAACAGACTTTGGCAGAGTGTGACTGTGCAAAAAAATCTTTGTGAGACCATCTGAGGTGGACTGAATGATCTGATCTCACCGTAGCTGGCAGCAAACCTCCTCTGTCAAGACAGCCACCCAGATGTCCTGCAGTTACAGACACGCACTGCCATCTAGTGCTGGAATAAGCTCTCAGCACATGGCAGAGCTAATACCCTGGGCATCTGTTTGCTGTAAAGGGCCACCTACATGGAGATCTGTAACCTATGTCCCAACTCACCCATCCACTCATCCAAACGTGCCTCCCCTGCAGACTAAAGGCTCACATAAATCAGCACTAAAGCCTAAAATTGCAAACAAACTTGGCAGAAAACAAATCCAGACAGGCTGGATGATGACTTACTCTTATACCGTAAAATAAACATGCAACTTGTGCTTTTTTGGCCTCCTATGGATGTTTAGAAACTTAGACACTTGATGCATGTGTTTTGGTAGAAACCTTGAGAACACCAGTGATTGAGGTGCAGAAAGGAAATCAAAACGTTTCGAGGGTTTTTTCTGCAAACATTTATGTAGACCAACTCAAATTTTTATATTTTTCTTTTTTTTTTTTTTTATTAAAAACTTTTTAAAACATACTATGTATTGCTCTTTAAAATTTGAAAGATAACATTTAAAAAAGAAACTGTGCTATTCCATGAAGTCCACGACCAAGACTGAAACATTCCCACACCAAATTAGGTATCATTACTTTAATAATGAAGTAAAAATGACATCAGCGTGTCTCTTTCAATCTCCCTGAAGATGCTCTTTCACTACCGAAGAAGTAGATTTGAGGATGGTGTAAATATAGACATATAAGGAAGAGCATCTGAGATTAAATTTGATTGGTTTGAGGGGCTATTAGAATTCTCCAGGGAACGTCACCCCTTCTCTGATGAGTCAGAGCACTGAGAGCTTCGTCTGAGACATTCGTAAGATTTCTCTCGAGTATCTGTCACTGAATCATGTGACAAAAATGTAGAAATTAACGCCATCACTCCATTCCTGACATCTCTGGCATGAGTTTGATGTGGTTTGTGGTTTGTGGATGGGGACCCTGAACCCTTCATTGGGGCAAAGAGCTGCTGTAAGAACAGAGATGCTATGTGTGAAGCACTTCTCAAAGCAGTCTTACATAACGTAAACACAGTTACCAACATTAAGCTCTGGTGGCTACAAGTAAATTCAAGGCCAGCAGCCAGAGCTTTTTCATTCCCTGATCTGAGGGCTTTTGTGAAGAAGTAGTGTATTCGGTAGCGTGTCCTCTTCCTTCCTCTTCCTGCGTCCCCACAGATTACTTTTCTTATTTGTTGTGGACCTCAAGGGAAGACCTCTGTACTCTAACTTCCACTGTTACTTTTTAGTATGCTCATAGATAATGGTGAATATATTTAAAGAGTCTGTCTGGCCATTTCTGAAACTAATAATCCAGCACACTTTCCAGTTTTCAACTCTTTCTCTTCCAGTTCTGCCTCTTAGTGAAAAAATAATTCAGACACAAGGAGTGACACAGCAAAGCGTGACATACAGTATGTCCCCAGCAAGAAGCAAATGAGCTTTTCATGCAAAAGACAAGTGCAACCTTCTAAAAGTGTCTCAAGTAAACTGCCTGAAAATATTCACTATATCTCCCTGTTTAGACAATATCACATCTCGCTCTCTCGCAGGCCATAGTTTACATAGTTTAACCTGATATTTGAATGTCAAATAGATGGTTAGACATTGGATATTATGCAAATTTTTTGTTCCAGCCTATCCATCCCCATACAGTGCAAACACTGTAGAGTTGTGTCATAGGCCTCAGTCACACAGGCCTAGATACTGGTCAGTGACTTCCTGGCAACCTCCAGCAACCAGTTGATGAGTGGTTGTCGGCTGTCTTAGTGATTAGTTTGGGAGTGTTTTCAGACAATTCAGTATCAAACTACTAACGACTGTAGCAATCTGCTGGCAACCAAAACAATTGCAAGGAAGTTTTTGGTCCAGTACTGTATTCCTCTTTGCAACAAAATTCCTCTAATGGTTGCCATCAAACATTCACTATCCACTCAGGGAATTCGCATTTTTCCAAAGAGGCCAGAAGTTACCAGGAGGTCACTGACTTGTCTCTAGGCCTATATGATTAAGGCCTTAATGAATTATGTCTTGATTCTTACTACAGATTAAAGCAGACAATAATACTAGCTGAATGATACGTAACCAAGTTACAACCCGCCCTGGTTTTAACCCATTGTGCGGCCATATGATGCTTTGAAGCTAGCTAAGGAGGCAAATGCTAACGTGAGAACGCTGAGCATAAAATGTCAGAATGTTTATCCAGGAGAGATGTTTCATTCAAAAACCAAACATGTTAACCACTTGATGACATTGGAGGAAAAGCTAGGCGATAAACCACCATTAATCTAAGATTTATTAGCATTCATCCTCTTGGCAGCATGAACCAAAGTTCATGGATATCAGTTTATTTATTATTTCAGTCTTGGTCAAAGTGATTCACTATCAGACAGACAAACACTGCCATCACTAGAACAACAATTCAGCCAGAGTTGATGCCTTTCCTGTCAAGAGATTTCCTTTTTGTTTAGAGCCTTTTGCCAGAAGGAAAACCAAAATTTACATCCAGTTGAAAGCTTTTTATTTTGTTGCTTTTTTAATTCACTGATTTGTTTGAGTTTACTCAGAAGTTACTTTTGGTTCAATTTTTTTTTTTTTTTTGCTTTTAAAACTGCTTGGTTAGGTGTAGGACAAGTGGTGGGGTTTAAAGTAAAGTATACTTCATAACAGTGACCCTTCACTTTGAAAATTAAGACATTGGGAGTTACAGGCCCATTTAACTAATCCCTTAACCTGGTGTGCCACACTCTGCTTCACAAGGACGCCATCTGTGTAAAAGACAAACCCAGCTGCCTTTCACAAACGTGCATTTATTGATACCCAGTACTGCATTTGACCCAGAGTCACCCCGTATAGTTCCATCTGTGTCTACTGCAAACAAGTTTTCTGCTATTGAAAACCTCCTTCTTAGCAATAAGCACATCCTGCTAAGAGAGATTTAGCCTTTCACAAATATGACGGGTATTTTTCTGCACTTCAGACAAATTCCAGCTTAAATTTCTAACACCCGCAGACTCTAACAAGCAGTCTGATTTGTCTGGAGAAAACCTTGTCATGTAAATCCCTCCTTGCTAATGTAAATCTCATAATACTCTTACTGCCTTTGTGGGTGGTTACTTTTGTTTGAGAAAATCTGATTTAGTGCTACGTGTTTATCTCGAGCTCATTTTTCCAAAATGATGTTTACAGTAAGTCCCGGAGGACAGAAATGAACACAGTTTGTGGCTTCTCAGTTTCTCTCTGTGGACTGATCCTATATAATTCATAAAACTTCACAGTGTAAGAAAATGATTTAAATGAACACATTCGTGGAGTGAAGCTGCTTCAAATAATTAAGTTTAGAATTTAAAAAAGAAATGTATTAATGCATAAATAATTGGTTTCAAATGGATGTTGGTGTATGACTAATGTTCTGAATATGAACATTAGGATATATCGTAAGTCTGCTAATTTTATTCCTTTTGCTTGTACATAACATTTTATTCGCTCAAATAATCAAACAAAGAATGCCTCCCTGACTTGTTAAGGCTTAAACTGCATTACTGGTGATGCTCAGTTACAATAATCAAATCTGCCTCATCTTTAAGCTAAAACATCTGCATGGTAATTGGTTTCATACTGAGACAATGCTCTCTTTAATGGCTAACATCTGCTCTCAACACTGCCTTGCTCTTATGTTACAGCACCACCACTGTGTAATTTATATGGTGTGGATTCAATAGCACAAACAGCGACGTATTCACTGCAGAGTAGAGAATTATCTTCAGCTTTTGCTTATGTTGATAATTATTTGATTAGAATCAAATGTGAAAAGACAATGGGTCGTTGCTTGAAGGAGCTTTTCTCCCTGCTGGTAAGACCCTAAAAGTTTCCGAAGATTTAATGCAAAAGTACCAAATGCAAATCCTTCCGTTTTAAAGCTCAGACTTGTTGCTGTGCGATTTTCTTTTGCCTCGTGCAAAAGTCAGAAGCCATGTGGGGCCACAAAAGTTTACAGGGTTATTTAAAAGACGACAAACAAGAGTCGGCATAAAGCAGCACAGATGCAACAATCAGCCAACGCTTCAAGCAAGCATTCAGTCTGAAAACTGTCAAAACATCACATCTGATCCAATTCTTAGTCATTTTTTTTATCATGTCTTTAAAAGCACTATTTTTTTGAGTGTTGACAGCTTTTGCTGGATGCCTAAATAGGATTTGAGTTCTTTAGACAACAAGTGTAAAAGAAATTTACCAGAGATTTGCCTAAATTTACTTATAGCCTTTGTCAAACAACGGGAACATTTTATTTGGCGGCTGTTCGTGTGCATTAACAGAACATTCATTTTGGTTTCTCTCAAAAATGAAAACAAACCAAATCACTTCCAAGATTCGGTATGTTTGGGTTGGTACACGCAGCTGCGCTTTGGTTCCTAGACACGGTCAACCATTACAGCCACCAGGCATTTTAATTTTTGTAGCTGTCTGGGCAAAGATGGTTTAGCAGAGTCTTGGACCTATGCAAGTTTTTCAGTGTGCGCTGGCGTGCATTCTACACATTTCACAAACCTATTATACTCCTATAGATTTTCTTGTCTTTTACACCTTTTCCTTGTAACTGTGGAGCATGTTGTTTCCAGTGCCACTGCAAGATGAGTTGAGTGGCGCCTGAGTGCTTGACAGCACCAGCCATGGTGAGTTATTTGCATTGTTTTTATTTTCATTCTCCCTTTCAACGACCATTCACGGCCTACGTAGACTGTACAATGCCAAGAAAATTACCTCTCCATCAAGACATAAATTCTTCAAGGGGATGATGGCAATCACTTCAAATTGCTTTGTATTTGTTGGCATTTTCATTGAGTTTCAGTGTAGCCGGGATGTGCCAGGAAACTTTCCCTGTTTTTAAAATTATTAAAATAACAGAACAACCAGGCGTTCGCTCAGCCTTGTAAAATAAAGCATACTTTGAGAGGAATCTTAAACAAAAAAGACAGAGAATAGCCTTTGTGCAGGACCTATTTGTCATGGAGGGGCTGTGTGGCAGACCCAATTGTAGTTCTCAAGGGACAGAACATGAAATCCATTGCAGCTTTATTGATGTCTCTCACAAACAAATATAAAAATCTCAAACAGTAACTGGCCAAGAACAAGGAATTGAATTAGTAGGATGTTTTTAGGGAAACATAGAAAAGTGGAATGCACGAATATGCAGGATACGGCAACAATGAACAGAAGGAAACAGAGACAGGACAGAGTGGCTGAAAACTACAGACATATTTAGTTACCAAAATAAAACAGGAAGACACAACAGAACGGGTAACCAAGATTAAGTTGACATGGGTGGGAAGGACTAGAGCAGGGAACATAGAAAGCCGAAGGATCATGAGACTGGGACACAAAAGGGAACTAACTAGGTGGAAGCTTACATAAACAACAACTAAAACTAACAAGAAGTGTAAGGTCCACATCAACGGTGTCAAGGTCAAAAGGGTCAGCAACTTCAAATTCCTTGGAGTCAACATCACCGAGGATCTCTCCTGGACCCTTCACACAGACACTGCAATCAGGAAAGCTCGCCAGCAAGTCTACATCCTGAGGAAGGTTGGCATGGACGCCAACATCACCTCAAATTTCTACAGGAGTGCAATTGAGAGTTTGCCGATGAGCTGCATTACAGTCTGGTACGGGAGTTGCTCTGCTAGCAGCCGGAAATCACTACAGGGAGTGGTGAAGGCAGCAAAGCACATCACAGGTACGAGTCTTCCTGCCATTCAGGATAGTTATCTTCAGCGGTGCCTCCGTAAAGCACACAGCATCATTAAGGTCCACAGCCACCCAGCACGCCAGCTGTTTTCCATGTTACCATCTGGCAGACGTTACAGGAGTCTCTCTGCTCGGACGACAAACACTTAAAAACAGTTTTAACCATCAAGCCATTTGTCACCTCAACAACAAAACTTGAACACAAACACCACATTTCACAGGATGCACACAAAAGCTGTCCTACAGTTGCTCAAGTATATTCTACACTCTCACTTTATTTTTATTAGTATTAAAATAATAATAAAAACTCGTACTCTGTGCAATACTGCACTAACTGCCACATTTAATCTTCTACTGCTCAAAAATTTGTACTGCTGCCCACTCCGGCCGCTTTATCTCATGTTACGTTGTCCCCACCACCTCAATACATGTCAACGGTCACATTTCTATTTTCTCTCTTATGCCTTTGAACTGTAAATTTAGTGCTTAAGATTTCTTTATTAAAGCTGAAACTGAAACTAATGGTTAACAGATTGAGCCTTGCGAAATAACATAAAGACAAATGTAATGTCTGTAACCATGGAACAAATGAGAGAAGCCCATTAACCACAGGTCCTCTCAGACTGACTGGACGAGGTCATCATAACAAACAAGCACACTCAGTTATAGAATTCAATCACAATTTCTAGTGGACCAGCTTTTAGATATATAACACATGCACCACAGTATAAATCTGTATTTTCAACATATAAGTGGTGATAGCGTTCCAATCCTTAAACAAAACACAAAGACAAACTGCTTAGCGATCAGCACTTCATCAGCAAAGTCATTGACAACATTGATATAATCCAAAGTGGTATACTCATCCTTCTCTCCTCTCTTCTTTCTGTTTTTATATCAACTTTTGTTTTACTTTGTCTTATTAATTAAAATGTATAATGTAGACACCTGCAGAAAAACAAATTGTTGCATAGTTACAACAATTTGCAACTATGTAAAATGGATAACAGGTTTAACTGCATTTAATAAATGACAGAGAGCAAGGTCAGGATGTTCCAGTAATACACTTCTAAGAATACTTCCTCGCCAGAAAAACACCTCAGAAAATCATCAGTTCTTAATCAGTGGAGTGGAAAATGAGTACATAGTCGCAAAAAACATCAATTATATAAGGAAAATGTGTACTGTATAAATAAAGTTAGGCTTTGGTTCACAGGTAGAACCATGATTTAAACATATAGTAGAATGGGTATAATCCACCTTTCACTAAATACAGTGCACGTGTATCCATACAATAAGGAGGTACCCACTGAGTTATTTTAACTGGGCTTTGGGGTCATCACCCAGGCTGCCATGATGGAAGTTACACGTTCGGCATACTTTTAAGGAAAAGTATGTGTGTATATGTATATGTGTTTACAGTATATATTGAATTGAATTCAATTTTATTTATATAGCGCCAAATCACAACAACAGTCGCCTCAAGGCGCTTTACATTGTAAGGTAGACCCTACAATAATACATACAGTGAAAAACCCAACAATCATGTGACCCCCTATGAGCAAGCACTTTGGTGACAGTGGGAAGGAAAAACTCCCTTTTAACAGGAAGAAACCTCCGGCAGAACCAGGCTCAGGGAGGGGCGGGGCCATCTGCTGCGACCGGTTGGGGTGAAAGAAGGAAGACAGGATAAAGGACATGCTGTGGAAGAGAGCCAGAGATTAATAATAAGTATGGTTGAATGCAGGGATATATGTATTTACTTTTACTAAAGTAAAGCAGTGCTTGTGTTGATTCATATTTGTTTGTGGGAGCCTGGAAGCTTTCATAAATGTACATGCTGCACAGATAAATACAGGTATAATCCAATTAAATACGTTTTGCTAAGTGTGAAATTTGAAGTGAAATCGCTCATTTCTCCAGTTTTTCAAAAAAATGCATTTGATGATATGAGTTGTTCCAGCCTTTCTACACAGGTGTGAAGATGTGGAGTTAAGTGTTTTTAGATTTTAGGTTTGAATAAAGATGGGAAAATGACACATCAAGGGTTTTCCCTTTGCACTGTGATGGTTAAAATGTAATGCAAACACAACAACAGTATAATAATTTTAATAAAACTATTTTTTATGTTACATACTTAACAGTTAGTGGTGTAAGATTTCAGATTTCTACAAGACCGTCTTCTTGCATTACACACTATGTGACACCAGGTGGCGCCACAGCACAAATTTCTGTTGTAATGTCCGGCAGTCGTCGCTAAAACTGCAGCCTTTCTTTGCCAAAAGCAATCCCACAATCCTCACGCACCGGCGGTGTATTCATTTGAATGATAAAACTGTGGAAGGCTTGCGGTCCTACACAAAGGGAGTTGCTTTAGTATTTAACCAGTTTTTCACGTTTTGGATTCTACACACCTGAGGAACGATCATAACACCTCACAAAATGAATCGGTTGGTATTCAACTCCGGGACGTACATGATAAAAGTGATAACTTTATCTTTAACGAAGACATACGTTCACAAGGCTAAACAGCTAGCTAGCTCGCACTAGCGGCCCAGCTTGTTGCTCTCTACGTCTCCCGTGTTGTCTTGTGAGTTGAGCTAAATGCTAACAGTTAAAGCTAACCTAGACGTTACAGTGAGATTGTGAACTTTTTTTTTTTAATGAGAGGTGTCACGAAATGCAACTTTACACATCTTGTGTCGTTGTTTATTTCCACCACTTGCAAAGCAGGAAGCGTACAGCCCTAACTTTTACAGCATACAGTGTTTTTTTGCGACTTTGAGCCATACGAGCTAACGGGAGCTAACGCCTTTGCAACTAAAATTGAGCATTTTGGTTTAGTTTATCTTCTTTCACTGAGCTAATTAAAACTTTTGAGTCAAACTGCTACATCTCGGAGCGTTATGCTGTTGACATTTAGCTGGCGTATTCATAGTTGGACCACAACATATTCCTGAGTTTTGGCTCTTAAGCCTCGACTTATACCTCTCAATTATTTTCCAATTTGTTTCTCCAGCAGTGTTCCTTATTATGGCAGCTGGTAAGCATGTTTGGCAACGGGAAGTCCTGAAGGTCAACCACAAAAACTCCAATGGCTTTCTGCGACCCAGCGTGCCTAGTTCTCCTGAGAAGAATATGAAGCAGGTATAAGGATATAATGTGAAATACCACGACTAATTGTGTAAACAGCTCTACATGTGTCTTAAATCCTGGTGACTGTGAAGTACAGTTCAGTGGCATTGTAGCAGTAGTGGCCTCATCCCATATCCTTTTGTTTTAGGTGGATATTATTAATAAGGAAGAATTAGATAAAGAGAGGTGAGTCTGATCCACATCTGAGGGGGTTCATGAAATTATGGTCACTCACTGTCTGTGTCCCACAGATCATTCTTGCATCCAGACTAATAAGTTTTTGTTTTTAAGCTGTTTTAATATGAAGGTAAAATCTCCTTTTGTACTAAACCCTCTGTAAACATGTTTCCTTAACCACTCACCCACATTGGGTCTGTGTGCTGGTGTAATCACGAAGCAGTAGGTTAGTTGTTTTTTGAAAATATGTTGAAGAAGGAAAAGCAAATGCAAATAGTAATATTAGATGGGTTTTTTTTGTTTGTTTGCTTGGATCAATGATAATAGAGAGCTGTCGCAAAGCAAATGCAGCAAATATTAGAGGGCTACTGGGAGCCGTCACTGTATGACGCCATGGAAAAGATACACATGAAAAGCACGAACTCATAGAACATATGTGAGAGTGGCTGTGATATTTTGGCTTTATAATTATGACTGATAAGAGCTCACAAAGAAGCAAACGTAAGTGTCTGAGAAATGATGTTGACTGGAGGGGCAGAAACAAAGTCTTGATGTTTAGGGGTCTTAAAGTGAACAAATATCAACACAAAAACGTATTAGTGTGGATGTACAACCAGTCACTGAACCATTAAGGCACCTTTCATTCACCATTAACCATTATCATGGTGTCTGTGGCTTTAATTTTTTTTTTTGTTTGTTTTTTAATAAACTGTGACCACTTTGCATCTAGCCAATCTCAACTTCTCATTTGGCAGATTTCAGGTGCACTACAGAGTACACAGTCCAGGAAAAGTGAAGCGGGTGACATCTTGCAAAAGAAAGAGTTGTGCATTGGCGGAGGTGGGCGTAAAGCTGCACCGCAGATCATCAGATGTAGGCCGTTTATGTGACCCCGGTATGGCCAACAAGGAAAATGAGCTGACCTGCTCCGATGATGTCCGGGGCTGTGGATTTCTGATGAACTCTGCAGAGGCCTCCAAGATGGCGGGGGCCAGCTCCAAGTACAGTGATTTTACTGAGGTGAGAAACAGAGCTGGAGCACTTCATTGGTTTTATTTCGTATGAAATTATGAAGGCTTGTTGATTTTAAAAACTGAAAACACCGAGTTCCATTTTTTTTCGTTGTTTGTCTATACATAGCTGTCGAAGGACCATGAAGCTATGACCCATGTTCTTTTTGGAAGAAGTCTTCGACTTAAAGTAGCCCTAACACTATGGCGAAAAAATGCGAGTGAATTAGTGGCCTACCTAATAAGGTAAAAGACTTGTGGCTACTGTTGGTTGATGATTGTGTTTAATATTGAATTACACACAATTCCTCATCGTCACCTCACATGTTTGTGGTTTCCCAGAATTCAAGACACAGGTGTGCTGGTTGACTGCTTACCCATCTTAGCAAACAAGTAAGTGATGTTTTTGTTTGTTTGTTTGTTTGTTTACATTTTAGCTTTAGAGTGTTTCAGCTTTACCTCCAGTGACTGTGGTGCACATTCGTCCAGTCAGCTATTAATAATACAATTTGTATAGCTGTTGAAGCATGCTGGCCTAGTGAAAACTGTAATGTTTCAAAATTGTTCAGGAAACAAGTGAACTGCAAATACATAGGTTTATAGTGTTGTTTTTTTTGGATGTGATTCAGTTATTAACAGGACTATAGTACAGATTAGCCACACTGCTATTTTACTATCAGTTGGTAAAACCACTTGTCTTTGAAAAGATGCTTACTGATGTTAATAAAAATTTAGGCCATAGAAACAATCTTAACTTGCAAATAGGGCCAGATTAACCAGAAACGTTTAAGTTAGCTTATTGGGATATAAAATATCCACGTTTTTCCTACTTTTAAGTTGCAGAATAGAATAAATCGGGTCGATCACTTCTTGGGATATAAATCCATCCATCCATCTTCTGCCGCTTATCCGGGGCTGGGTCGCGGGGGCAGCAGCCCATGCAGAGAAGCCCAGACCTCCCTCTCCACAGCCACCTCCTCCAGCTCATCCGGGGGAACACCAAGGCGTTCCCAGGCCAGCCGAGAGATATAATCTCTCCAGCGTGTCCTGGGTCTGCCCCGTGGCCTCCTCTCGGTGGGACATGCCCGGAACACCTCACCCAGGAGGCATCCTTGTCAGATGCCCGAACCACCTCAACTGGCTCCTTTCGATGTGGAGGAGCACCGGCTCTACTCTGAGCCTCTCCCAGATGGCCGAACTTCTCACCCTATCTCTAAGGGAGAGTCTAGCCACCCTTCGGAGGAAGTCCATTTCCGCCGCTTGTATCCGCGATCTCGTTCTTTCGGTCACTACCCACAGCTCGTGACCATAGGTGAGGGTAGGGATAAAGATCGACCGGTAAATTGAGAGCTTTGCTTTTACACTCAGCTCTCTCTTCACAACAACAGACCGATGCAGTGTTCGCATTACTGCAGCTGCAGCACCGATCCGTCTGTCGATCTCCCGCTCCCTTCTCCCATCACTCGTGAACAAATAGTAGTTTGATATAAATCAAACTACTTAAAACCAAACATCACTGCTGCTCGGACAGCTTGTTAGACTTTTCTGTTGTTGTTTTTCTTTGTTTCTTCTTCATGCCTGATTGCTGACGATCACCTCATTTGAACTTGTGTTATCTCCTCTCTCATCAGCCTTCAAACAGAAGCACCATGTTTGTCACTTGGCTGCTGCGTTGACCTCATGCCCCAAGTCAAAACGATCCTTACCAGTAAATATGAAGAGTAAGTGGCAATTCATTCTAATACTGTTTATCGTTTTTTTTTTCTTCTTGATCATTATATGAAGGTGTGCTGAGTTTAAAGCAGTTATATTTGTTGTTTATAAACCTAGAGATGATCGTGTGCTCCTCCAGGAAGTTTAAGCTTGTCTGATAAATAGATAATGAACAGGGGAGAGAGCAGCGAAAGCCTCTTAGATGAGTTGAGAAATTCTTTTGACTTGTAAATCTCATATGTAGCAACATTTTGAATTCAACTAACAGTATTTTTTCTGACAGGCACATAACTGTGGGTTTACACTGGGTTCAATCCGTCATCAGGAAATGGTGGCCAGAACTTTCTAGAACTGAAAAAAGACTGCAGGACAGTTGTGCAGAAGACAGGTGAGCCCTGTATGCTTTAATAAACCTAATGCAACCTCCAGAATTTAAATGTAGGTGTTTTAAATCACATTATTTATCCAGTTTCACTGTCTGGTGAGTACTTCCAAATAAATCTTGGAAAGTTGGATCAATTTAAAGAAGAAAAAAAAAAGATTGCATGGGGATAAAACAAACAGATATTTTGTTTTTAAGATACATATTTGAAATCCGGTAAATGCTTTCAGTTATTCACTTTTGTGTTGTTCTTATGAATGTAATCTCCTGAACTCAGGCATGCTAGTTGGCTGTGTTGTCCCATAAAACATCCTGTTGCTTGCGTTCATTTTCTAAACATTTGTCATCCAGGCTGGCACGTCCATATGTATTGCATTACAAGGCACCAAATGCAGTGAACCTCTAACCAGAAACCAGATAGACAATATACACAGGTCATGAATATAATACCAATATAGGTATAACGCAAATATGCAGATTGTGAGAACTAAAAATAATTACAGTGATGTGATGAATAAATAATAACTATAGCTAATTAAGGTTGTTTTGCATTATCAGTAATCATCATCAGTAATGTTTGTGTGTTTTTTTGTAGGAACATGGAAGTCATGAAGCAGCGGCTAAAGGACTTGTGGAAGGAAGGAACCCGATTATGTTTGGTTCCAGGAACTACAGGAGAGCTGGCAAAGGTGAGAAACATTACGGGGTTGTTTTTCCATCATAATATAGGTCATAGTGAAGACCGCTAAAGTTGTAGTATGGATCGTTTATACTAAAGCGCACCATTTAATTCCTTGTTAAAAGTAAATGGAAAAAATATAATAGCATAAACATTTTAATGGAGCTCTAACGTTTTTAGAAACGAGTGTTTTGTCACGCTGATATTTCTGTTGCAGAACTGTTATCAGGCTCCACAGGTGCTCCTGCTGTTCTTTCCACCCTCTGTTGATCTTGGGTGGATTCAGCCAACCACTCCCATCCAAAAAAGAAAAGACCGATCCACCATAAGCTTTTGTGGTTGATCTTTTTTTTCAGTCTTCATATCCTGTTTTGTGGTGGGAGGAGAGAGAAAAAAAACAACAAACCACAAAAGATCTGTTTTATGAAATCTTTTAAAAGGAAATGCCTTCACTTATTTTTTGCACATTTATAGCAGCTGAAATGTCAAATCAGCATCCTTTTAGTTTGCAGCGTTGAGTGATCCAGTTTATGTGCATTTACCAGCTCTGACGACATCTCATGTGCTATCTCTGCTTTGTGTTGCAGGGCATCGAGGCTTATCTGTCGCAGCTGCCGTGACATTTGTCAATGTAGCACTCTCGGGATGTGACCACTACCGTCAGTCATGGCTGTGTTTTGAACTGATAATGGTGCAAGAGAAATGGACCAGTTGCTTTTGCTACTTCAAACTCAAACCTCTTAACTGGGACTGAACTTGACAATTCAAACACTTCCCTCACATTTGAGCTGGAAACTCTGAGGGGAGGGCCAAGAGAGCCTTCCTGGACAGCAAATGACTGCTTCACATTGAAGTGGATTGTCTTTTTTGAGGGGCATGTTTAGTGGACCTCCATGAGACTGGGTGTAATTTTGCTCTATGAAGTGCCATGGTCTGTCTCTCGCTACACCACTCTCTTTCATGGAATGCAAATGCACTTGTGGATGTTGTTGATGTTTTTCATCTCGAATTCTCCGGAAGAAGGAACTTGAATCTGCAACAGTCTTAAGTTATTAGAGCTTGTTTTTCTTGTTTTTTCGTTTTGCCTCTTCCTTTGACATTTGACTGTACAATGTAAAAACAAGTGATTCTTTTAATCGTCTTTTAAATAAATAAAAAATGCAAATTTATTCTTTGTTTTTTGTCTCCTGTTAAAATGCAGCAGATAAAAGTCCACAAATATATGGACTATTCTAATTGGCTAAGCTTACATGAAAACTTTGAAAATATACCGTTTAAGAATAATGAATGCCAAAGTAAACAAAGGTAAAGTGCTCTTGCTCAGTAAGTTAAAGTGGCTAAACAGGTTTTTAAACTGGCTCCTGTAGCGGTTATTTGACCTGGTGTTTTTTCTTTTCTTTTTTTTAATCTTCATTAAACATTGCATAGTTTTTTCTTTTTCAAAATTATAAAATGTATTGACGTGGGGAAGCTTCAATGCAAACACTCTGCTTTCTAGTTCGATTTAAAATCTCAATGAGTTTTAAGAACATAAGGGAACGAGCGAGTGGCGTTTCTGGTTTGTACAATAAAGTTTTCTTTTGAAGTGACGTCATTTTCCGCAGAGACAGCTGATGCAGCAAGGCTTCCGCTCCTTCACTAAACGGCTCTTGACTACATGTTGATGCAGAAACGGTGAACAAGATTTTAGTTTATTAAAGACGGGTCAGTATGTGGCACAGGGAAAAAATAACGCTGCTACTGGCTTTCGTCCAGGCTGTGCTCGTCGTAGGGTTGTGTTTTACTGAAATGGAAGCGGGGCCTGGCGCAGCTGTGTCGACGCAGATGAACGGAGATCGGTTCAAAATCGAGGGAAGAGCGATAGTTCCCGGGGTGAAAACACAAGACTGGGTCTCCATGGCTAGAGTGCTGGTCGATGGCGAAGAACATGTAGGGTTTTTGAGGTAAGAAACATCCATAGTTATATCCGCTAACTAGCTAGGATGGGACGTGCTACAATACGTGCTAATGCTACCTAGCCGTTGCTAGCTGGTGGTTTAGAGTCTAAACCGAAGTCAAACCCCGGTAACGACAGTATCTGCCATAGGCAGCTTATTGTTTCCTTTTGTATCTGAACGTCAACGAATTAGCGTTTCATCCCAACATCAGGCCTTTTTGGTCCTGCTGTAGCGGTAACCACAACACAAAACGGCCACAAGAGACTTGTGTATATGTAATCTATTATATTGCCATTGCTAGCATATGTTTATGAAAAACACCAGTACTGGCACTGGTTTGCTGTTACCGCACAAACATGTGTGAAAGGCATAACACATTATTGAGCATGTTCCACAGTATTTCTTTGTCACGTGTGTCGTAATGTACAAATAAAAGTAATATATCATGTCATTTAACCCTGCTGCCTTTAATCATGTTACCACATCATCCGTAATAAAATAATCATTTATGTTTTTAGCTCATAAGGGGGTTAATCTGCTATCTTAGCAATAGTTTTAATTATTGTATGACTAGTGTAAAGTACTGTATTTGACCAAAGATTCGAATATAAATGTTGGCCACTACATAAATTTGTCTGTGATACAAGTATAAATTCAAGGATACTGGGTGGAGCACACTTAAAGACATTCTCGAGTTCCAGTTTCTATAAATGCATTATTATTATTAGCAGAAGTAGTAGTAGTATTAGTAGTGATGTTGTTTTATGTGTCTCACTTTTAGTTGCATCCCTACTGGCTCTATTAGTATATCAAATTATGTACATAGGTTGTGATCAAAGGAATTAATTTGAAGACAAACTTTGTTGACTGTTTAATTTTGTTTTTCACATACATAAAATGTAGAGCAGTAGTCACTTATTATAACTATACAACTATAACAAAAAAAAAGATCAAATAGGTCTTTAATTATTCATAGAGTTATAGGTTATTGGTGGTGAAAATAGGTTATTTTCACCATGGGAATGTAACAATGCACTTAATTCATAGCTTAGTTTATTTGAAAAATTACACCAAAAAAATAAAACAGTTACATTCTGTTGTAGGCAAACACAGACACAAATAAAACCAAATATATTATTAGTTGATTGCATATAAGAAACTCATTTTACACTTGAAAAGAGGCATAAATTAACTTGCTGATGGCCTACATACACATACATGTAGTTATACATTACTGTGCAT
>VURO01024210.1:7677-19342 GCA_015108175.1 Pelvicachromis taeniatus | reverse complement strand
AACCTATAAAAATATACATATATCATAACAATATGCATACAATCACGTATATGTAGCTATAGATTCACTCTTTCTCACACTCACACACTTATACTCTACTTTGCGTACTCCATAATCTTTATGCCAGGTTTTGTAAATAATCACACTTAGACTATTTATTTATATACTCTCACACATGCATGTATATTACATCTATACACAAATCTACATCTTCATACACATATACGAAAATTGGCATTGACATTTATATATCATATGAACCACTGAACATTGTTGTATGCACAGATAGAAACACACAAGGCTTAATTATAGCCCTTCTTCACTACCAGAGAACATTTTCTCTATATTTCCCAGTAACAGGGACCCTAACCCTTATTCAATTGTTCATATAGTACTTGTACAGTTTAATATTTTACAAGGTCCAGAAATTTTAAGAAAATACATTTTCTTAGGTACTTATAAACCTAATTAGGTAACCTTATAGATGTCCCACTTTCATATATTGAATTGAAAGTTATTTTTATGGACTATTTCTTGGCAAGACCTTTAACATTTTTACCACAGTTGTTTGTTTATTTGTCTTAACCATTTGTATTTCTGCTCTAGTAAGATAGTTTGACGATATTTTGTTATTTAGTTCATTCTCCATTTATTTCAGGACTGATATTTTAGACAAACTTTAGGTTGAACTTATATAGGTGCACCTTTTTGTTTTTAATTATAAGCAGCTGCTGTCTTGAAGAAATTGCTTTATGTTTTTGTTACAGAACCGATGGGAGTTTTGCTGTGACCGATGTCCCCTCTGGGTCTTATGTTGTTGAAGTCGTTACTCCCACCTATAGATTTGAACCTGTCCGTGTCGATATCACATCCAAGGGTAAAATGAGGTACGGCCACTAGAGTGAAAAACCTAAAACATGCATTGTTCATGTTGTGCGAGCACACTTTGCAAATTAGTGTTTGGCCTATAGCAACTCTGACCCGATGAAACAATGTGTGATTTCACAGAGCGCGTCTTGTGAACTACATCAAAACTTCAGAGGTAATTCGCCAGCCGTACCCTCTTCAGATTAGGAGTAGTGGACCTCACAGCTACTTTATGAAGCGAGAAACCTGGGGCTGGACAGACTTCCTTATGAACCCAATGGTAAGAAAATGCGTTGAATAAATGTGAATTACATGTGTATGTCACAAAAGAAACAAACCTAGGATCCCACCGTTATCCTAACGCTCTGGTTAAACATATGCTAGCTGCCATTTGTACTGTTAGAGTCCATTGGCTGAAGCCCCATTTAGAAAACTACTGATGTTAATGAATTTTGATAAGCTGCTACAAAATATTGATCATAATGAACAGAAGTTATGAACCCTTGAGCAGCTTTTCATCAATCACAGTTGAAAATAAACTGGATTTATCTTGGGTAGTACAGGCCAGCCACTGTCTGACACTAGCTTCTTTTTTAAGTTCCTTTCCTTTTAAGGTTGCCTATTCTTTATGCCAGCTGTTTTTTTTGTGTGTGTGTTGTTGTTTTCCTGATTGGGTGGCCCACCAACTCAAAAAGAGAATGTTTGAGCTGCAGGTGGATTGAGCTTCTGTGCTGACAGATAAAACCGTAGAAAAAAGGAACTGTAAAAACAAGTTGCCAAAGAGGAATTCATTGCGTCTGAATTTGTTGCATGCGATTTCATGTCTTTGTCGCTCCTGCAGGTTATGATGATGGTTCTGCCCCTGCTTATCATTGTTTTACTGCCCAAAGTGGTCAACACCAATGACCCAGAGATGAGAAAGGTATGTTCACTGTGCTGTGTGTCTGAGCCGAATGAAAGCTGTTCTGGTCGGTTTATTAAGTATAGCACTTTCCCTGAAAGAACTGACTTTGTGATGTTTAAAACCCTATCCTTGTCTCCTTTTGAAGTGCTTATCGTGCTAAAGTGCGAACTGTGACAGATGTGGCTGATTGTGATACATTTTTAACATCAGAGAGGACATTCAGTCTGTACCCAGGCTTTATCGCTCCATAAACAGCTGTTCATTCTCTGCCTCCCTTTCTTTACAGGAAATGGAGCAGTCCATGAACATGCTGAACCCCAACCCTGAGCTTCCTGATGTCTCTGAGCTCATGACCAAGCTCTTCTCTGGCTCCAAAGGCTCCAGCAAGGCAGGCAGCAGCAGTAAAGGCACCAGGCCAGCTGCCAAGAGGAGGTAGTACTCTACATGCCTCCTAAAAATCCGCCTAAAAAGGAAAAAAAAACTTGATTTATGTCATGGAAGCAAGGTTTTAAAGCGTCATTTTTTCTCTCTCTCTCTCTCTCTGGGTTTATTGTACAGATTTCGTTAATATTAGACATTTTGAGCACATCTGGATTTCTAATATGTTATTACAAACTGAGCAAAGATATATTTTTTTTTCTTAGTTTTTTTTTTTTTTGCTTTTCACACTGCACTGATAACATTTTTTTGCGAAAGCTGTTAATCTTAATTTGCGCGATACTTCCTACTACTACTCATCGATCTTTTCTGTGCTAAAACCTCCGTTGTATATTTTCCACTGCTGCTACTTCCACTACCTGAAAGAGAGCATATATACACAATTCAGAGATTTTCTTGTTTAAATAACTTCAGTAACGCGACTGTGAATGAAGAGAAATTGAATTTTAAGACAGATAAATTCTTATTTAAAAACCTAGATAAATAAATTGCGATGGTATATGACAGCTGTGTTTTTATTTCACGCCATTCATTTGTTTGAGTGAACACAGGACTTTCTCATTTTATGAATTGTTGTGGTGAACTGTATGGTTAGAATTCACACGCTGTACATTATGTGCCTGAGGTGTGTAAATTAAAATGATAATCACTGGAAGTACAAAGAGAGAAATGTATGGTTGCTTTTTCAAATCTCTACAAAGTGTAACTGGTTTTACTTTGTAATAAAATAGACATTAAAGTTCATAGTAAAATCATTATTGTAGAATGCGTTAGCACTGGCTGACAGCACGTGTTTTAAAGTGAAACGATAATGAGTAATGTTATTAAATATAGAGACTGACAAAAATGATCTCAGCTCAAGGTTGAGTCACTAGCTTTCTCCTGAACTTTGAGTTTTTTGTGTTCATCATCAGCATTTATCTATTCGTTAAGGTGGAGACAAAAGCTCCGTTGTTGCTATGGTTTTGATTTTGGCTTCAAAGTTACCCAGAAGTGAGAAAGAGTGGGTTTTTGTTTTTTTGTGTGCATCATATGCATGTATGCAAAATTATATTTACTCTATATTCCTGCTGTTTCACTGATGAGTGCTTGGCAGTGGTAACGCAAAAAGATGAATCACCTTGTCTTCCCTTTTTCAGGGGAAAACATTCTGGCCCATCAAGGTAGGAGAAGCATGTGGGTCAATACAAGCGTAAAGAAAAAAAAGACAAGTTTGCTGGCTGAGTTCCAATTAACTGCTTAAGCTTTTGAGTCTTAGTGTTATGCACGAGGGCCCACTGGGCACAATCACTTTTGATAATAACCACAAGGCTTGAAAAATGCTTTAAAAGCAGACCAGATGTTTTATGATGCACAGAATGTGTTTTGGTGAGAAGTAGTGAATACAAATATACTCTAATAGTTACCTCTCAAGCACAGCGTAGGCAAAAGGTGTCGTGAATTAGGTCAACTTGCATGCAGTTACATCAGTTTCCAATGATGATCAATTTAAAATGAATAGCTACATCAATTTTTTTCCTTTTTCCGAGGTTAAGAATGAGTTACTGTGTGACGAATGCGCATGCCAGTGTCCTGTAGATTACTCATGGCGAATGAGTTAAGTGAAAGCGTCAAAAGTAAAAGAATGCTTGTTGTTTTCTCTCATACTTTTCAAAGTTTCAATCACGACTGTGGCTGTTAGTCCAAAGCAATTTAGCGCTTATTTTAACTCATCACTCTAAATATTTGATTTAAAAGCTAGAGCTAAGCCGCTAAAAACTCATTTTTACTAAATGAGTGCGAATATTAACCGAAGACTATTTTCAGCTGCATTTTGGTGTTTTGGGGGTTTTAGCCGTTGCATTGTGTATTTGAGACTGACGAGAAACTACAGCGCCAGCGTTCATTCAGCACGTGTAGAAGCTTATTTCTCCCACTGGAAGGGAAAGGAAAAAGGTTATCTCAAAATTTTAACTGAACTTTCAAATTATTTTCTGAATTCTGACTTCTTTATTTTGGAAGTTTTGGGTTAGTAAGTCCTGAGATACCAGTGGTGGAAACGAGCTTCCATAAATATAAGGGTGAGTTCTCCGGTGAAATAGTTTTTTATTAGTGTTTTCAGTAACACAAGAGGTCAACTGAGCTTTGACAGACTGTGAAAACGCCGACTCTTGTTAATGAGATCGTTTAATGGCTTTGTTCTTTTCATGTGGCGTTGCATTAGAGCAAAGAAACTGTCAATGCAGAACAACTGTGCTGACCTGGACTCTTGGGACCAGCAAAACCTCCAGTGACACATGGATTTGTTTAGAGTCATGACGCTGGCACATGGCACATTCGGGTAGCAAACCATTGGAGGACGGTAATGATTTGCGTCACCTCTCAAAGAAGAATTATTCAAAAATGAGAGAGTCTTCAACATGTCTGTTGGTCATTAAACGTTTGCCTTGAAGTTTGTATTTCACCGTGTATATTATTACACAAAGACACTTACAGAACTGCAGACAGACGGTAAGCACGGGTTTCTTCACGAAGGAATTTTTGCCACTATGAGCAGAACAAAAAGGCACAAAGTTGAGATCAGAAAGATACATTTAACATTACATCATAATAGACAAAAAAGGTGAAAGAATTTACAACATCACTCATCTTTTTACAGCAAAAAGAAGACGAGAGGTGTCCATAACAATCTTAATCTCACATTACTAGTGTTAAACAAATGCAACTGTAAATGCACATAAATGTACCGATTAGCCCTTATACACATGATCAAATATCAACAAGATAGAAAACAGAGGAAAGGACATTCACTTAACAATAATATACTGCAAACAATTTACATTTACCATTTGTGAAGTGTAAAATCCTACACAATCAGTCAAATATGTGATTCCTATTACAGCTTTGTTTTGAAATATGCGAGCATATGCTATGTCACTTATATACAGTGCAAGTGAGCAAGAGAATGGAAGAGAATTATGAATTCTATGATGTTGAAAGGATAGGATCAGAGTTTTTGACTCCAGGATGCATTTACTAAAAAAAAGATTGTTACAATCAGACTGAGACAGGTGTGTCAATGAAGGGCCATTGGTTTGGAAAGAATACTATTTTATTATCATGTTATGTTTTTATTTTTCTTTGGTTTCTTAACCAGCAAACCAGGCGTAATTTGCGGCCTCTGACAGCTATTTCAGGGTACTGAAATGCAATCAAATACACCAAAACAACCATTTCACTGTTTAAATGGCAGTGCAGTACAAGAGTTAAAAAACAGAATGACAAAGTATCCTGGAGTTCAACTAGAGGAAGAGTTATCATCCTCACTGGATGTTTCAAAGTTGCAGTCTTTTCAACATAAAATAACCCCTTTTTGGGGATGTCTGCCATTGCTCCACAATCTCAAGGGAGAAAAGAATTATGTATTTATTTTGCAGGTGTCCCCTTTGCAGAAGTTACAGTTCGTGTGTAAATTCTAAATTCTTTATTATATTGTAAATTGGCTATATTGAAAATGTTTGTCATCTGGTAAGGTTAGCAGAACCAAGCGCTTTACTCTCCATTCACTATATAAACATGTAATAAGCAGATCACAGATGCAAATTCCAGTACTAGAAGCTGCTGTGTAAACAATATATTGGAGTTTGGAATTATAATGTCTTCAAATGAGTCTAGGGCAGTTGTGAACAATTACAAAGTCTTTAGCCTAAAATTATTTTCAGTATGGTGTTTAAACAGTGTAACTGAATACCTGACATCACTTTTTACAAATTCCTTAAAAATGTAAAGCAAAAGCAATCAAACACTTAAATGAGCAAACCAGCATTGGGGGAAATACAGGCGTCAGACTTTTATAGTGTTTAATGGTCTCAAAGAATGAAAATTAATTTTAAAAAAAAGAAAAAAGATTGATTTAATTTTGTTTTTCACTCTTACATTGTCAGGAAAAAAAAAGACAAATGTTGCAATTTATTGGAATTCGTTGAGGATTTCCTGTCTTTCCACAGGTACTGAAAACAGTAACACAAATTAAAAAAAATAGTGTACAGTATCCGTGCAGTGTACTGAGAGAGGGTTTTGAGAATGTCCGGTTTACAAAAATCTTTCTAGTTGACGTCTCTTAATTCTTTTTAATAACCAAGGAAATAAAGTTAGTATCAGTAGAGCATGCAATTTTTACACTTCAACAAAATCAGACTGGACAAAGGGATTAATGAACAGATGAAAGACAAAGTGTCTGATGTCTGTTAAATAAAGCCATAACAACCTTTACACCACATTTATCTCATCCTGTTCATTATGTTTCTTCTGCTTTATTGTCTTATGTAAATATCACTTTTTTCTTGCAATAAAAGTCTTGATTGTTTAGTCATAATATATGTTATGTACCATATATTTTAGTGACTGAGTACATTTACATCTCAGTTGCAAAGGGATGGCAGTATTGCCCATATGAAGAGGAAGGATCTGTAAGTATATTACAGATATTTAAATATGTGTTCCAGTAATTTGTTATGAATTATTAAAAACAGGAGTTGAAAGAGACGTATAGCTCATTGCCGACTTTCCTATTCCTTGTAAAAGAACTAGTGCCTGTATTACCCACCAATACAACTTAACCACAAACAGTTTGGTCATGGATTTGTGCCCACGTCACACAGCGATTAGCCTACAGAGGTTTGGTAAGATGACTTGTTTCTAAACTCAACACCTCAACACTCAAAACTGATGCTGACTCAAGTGATGTTGTAGCATGAGGCAGTTTATCAGACTTCTTAGTAGGACTGTCGTGATAGCATGTTTTCGCATGATTATCGTGACTAAAAAACAAAAATTCACAATATTGTTATTATCACAATATCTATTAAAAAAAATAGCAATAATTCTATCAGTCAAATTAATCTATAACTTTGTTTACTGTGTGTCTTGGAGGTGCCATATAACTATTCAAAAGCATACAAAAAAGAACAAACACAGAATTATTTATGATTTTCTTACATGCACTATTAACACAACGTTGATATTTCATTTTTGAAACGGACACCCCTACTTCACGCAGCTCCCTCAGCAGCTATGCAATCTGTAGATCTGTAATCAGACTGTGATGTGTAGAACCAGTGGTATGTCACTTCAAGACGGATTAGAAAACATCTGCGCCTGTTCGTTAACTTTTAATTATGTGAGAATGTGCAGACGGCTTTCTGTGACACCCTTCTTTCCTATAACAGCAGACGTTTAGGTGCTTCATCAGGCTCGGCTCACTTTGAACCAGCGTGTACTTTAACACAAAAATCACATCTGGCACTTCATGCTGAAGAACAACACTGACGACTGAATATGTCAAGAAAATCCAACAATGTGGACAAAAGTAAGTCTGGTGTAATATTGCAGGGACACATTAAGTCATTTTATTGTTGACATTCGGGTTTTGTCCACCCCAGTATAGCTTATCCTCACCTCTCCTGCTCTTCCTCCACTGACACAACAGAAGCATACGGAAGGTCTTCTGGAAGGTCTTGTTGCAGAGAGCGTAGCACATGGGGTTGATGGTGCTGTTGACGTAGCACAGCCAGTAGCCTAGGTGCCACAGGGATGTAGGGATGCAGTCGACACAGAAAGTGGAGATAAGCACCATGATGTTGTATGGCGTCCATGTCAGGATGAAGGCCAGGAGGATGGCGCTAAGAGTCTGGGCCGCTTTTTTCTCCTTCACCAGCACCATCCTCTTTCTCTTAGTGATCTGGTTCTTCAGGGCAGTGTCCATGGGTTTGGAGGTGGTGGAGGATGAGGAGGGGGAGGCATTTTTGGTGGGCAGCTCTGCTTCGGGGGGGCATGATGTTGTGCTCGTAGGATTGCCGTTTTTACCCTTTGAGCCAAGTTTAAACCTATACGAGATGCACTTTTTGCTGTTCTTCTTTTGCGGTGTGGAAAAATACTCATCTTCTGTATAATCAGTCACTTGTCCATTTTTATTCGTTTCTCCACTTCCTGGCTCTTTGAAGGATCCTTGTGGGGTTTCTATTGAAACGTGTTGTTCCTCTTCTTCTGAGGACGTGTAGCTATTAAAAGAGGTGATCTGGTCTGCTTTTGCCCATGCCTCATCTGACCTCGTGGTAGTTTTAGTGGCGTTACTTTGATTAGATGAGGACCAGGAGGCCTGACTTTGGTCTCTTGGCTCTCGGGTGAAATGAAAACAAGAACGAATGATAGTTTTCTGTGGTTTAGCCCCCTCTGGAACATGTTCCTTTGTGAGCCCTTGCAGTTCTGCTAGATCTTTTGTCCGTTTTTGCGTCTCTTTGTAAATCCTGCAGTAAAGAATGGTCATAACAGAGACTGGGATGTAGAACGCAGCAATGGCTGTCCCAAATGTGATGACGGGCTCTGTTAAAAACTGGATTTGGCACTGGTCCATCGGTATGTTTCTCTCTCCTACAAAGTACTGCCAGCACAGAATGGGTGGAGCCCAAAGGACAAATGACACCAACCATGCCAGGCCTATCATAATGGCAGCCCTCTTTGGAGTCCTCTTTGCCCTGTACGTCAGTGGCCTTGTAATGGAGAAGTATCTGTCAAAACTGATAACAAGTAAGTTCATGACTGAAGCATTGCTGGCTACATAATCCACTGCTAGCCAGAGGTCACATGCAAGGTTCCCCAAGGACCAGTAACCCATTAGTATATATGTGGTATACAGGTTCATGGATAGAACTCCTATGATGAGGTCCGCAAAGGCCAGACTCAGTAGGTAGTAGTTGTTTACAGTTTTAAGTTGACTGTTTACTTTGAAGGACAACACCACCAGCACATTACCAACTATTGTTATCAAACTGACAATGGCAGAGACCGTGGCGATGGTTATAGCCTCCCAAAGGCTGTGAGGAGCAGGGTGGACCTGTGAAGTGTTGCCAAAAGTACTGTTTTGAGCATCCATTATGCTTTGTTATTGAGCTGTGTTACTGTTGGAATGTATCACTTTGAAGCTTCATGTGGATTGAGCAGTTACCTACAATGAAAAGAGAACAGCAATGAGATATAATTACAGACAAGAGTTGTTTTTGATGAGTCAGCTCAATTCATTTTTGATCAGAGTGACAGTAGCTTACTTGGATTTTTAACTTGTAAACATAGATCATAAAAAGCTTCATATATTTTTTCTTTCTTTCTTTGATTTTTTTTTACTGTTTACTATATTTATATTTCAATATGCTAGAAAAATACAATGTATTTAATTGCTTAATAAGTTCTAACTGACATAGATTTTCTTCATTAAAAAATATATAAAACAACCAAACGTAAAAGGTTCCTTTTTTTTTATGTTACTGATAGATATTTATGTAGTCAAATTGAGGTCCGGAACTATCAAATCAAAACAATTCTGCCGTGGGATATCATTCGGTGTAACACCCAATTCAACCAGGAGGCGTCACATGCTCAGCTGTCCGGCCACTGTTGACAGTAATGGAAGGTAGAGTAACCAGAGGCAGAGGAGGCAGTGGGAAAAGAGGTGGCCGCGGTGGAAACGACGGCAACAGTTTTGGCGGTGAGCACCGAAGCCGAGGGAGAGGAGGCCACCACCGCGGGCGGGGTAAACGAGACCATCATCGGGGCCGTGGACGTGGAGGAGGCGCCCATGCTGCTGAATTCCATCAGCGGGTGAGAGAGCCGGGGATCTGCGTCCCGTTACGTCAGTCCGACAAACTTTGTTGAAAATGTTTTGAATCTTGTAGTTTACGTCACTGCGCAGACGCACACATTCACAGATGCTATTGCAAATCTACATGGGATTACGTATTCAATTCGGCCTAAATAAAACTAATTTCAGAGTGATAGTTAGGTAGTGTTATGCAAATGTAATGTTTATAAGGTTGGGGAAACCTGCAGTCAGCTGAGACTGAAGAAGTCACTTGGATGAGTGACGAAACGTTTGTCCCACTGAAAACGCTACACCCAGATGAACAGAACCAACCTTTTGGGAGGCAGTGTTATAGTTAGTCTGAGCAAAACAATCCCAGCAGCTGGTGCAAACTTTCAAATATAGCCATGTATTGAAATAACGTGCAAACTCACGGTAAGTTTCCAGTCAATATGCATTAGCTGACCTGAGAAGTGTGCAAATATCAGATAAATCCATCCATGCTTATTATTTGTTGTTCGTGCTATCGTCATCTAATAGATCCTATCAGCATGCACTGTATAGAGCAACACTGAGGCCTTTTACACGTGTCAACATTTTGACCAAGCTATTGAAATTTCTCCCACAGCAATGTAACCTTGTCACTTTACAATCTGCCTGTGGAAATGGCCCTAGAGGCTGCAGTTTGTTTTCCACTGGGATGTTCAGTCAGTTAATGCCCCTGCCATGGTAACTACAGCAGTAGAAGAGAAACAATAGGGGCTCTGTGATTGCAGTCATCAAAATCTCCCTTGGTTCGTAGGAGCTCTTGATTGCAATCATAATTTTTTTTTTTTTTTTGGTGCATCCATAGCTACCATGTGGTCTTTGATGATCTTGTTCAGAAGAAATGCGCGTTTTTTTTCCATGGAAGTATTATGAAAAGATTTTTGCAGATGTGTCAGAAAGCATATTTAATGAGTTCAGTTTTGGCAGTGATGCTAATTCTTTGTTTATATCTCAACCCATTTGTGACGCTTAGCTACCAATTATAAATAAGAGCTATGTGTTAAAAACACTTTACAAAATTCCCTTTCAATTTGTGAAGCACAAAATGAATTATTATTTTTGTTACCGGAAAATCATAGCAACAGCACTAAAAGTATGCAGTTTAGACTTTTTAGAAGTTAGAACAATTAGACTTTTTTCCAGACAGTTTTTTTTTTTTTTTGTTGCATTGTGATCTACAACAGTAAAACTATTCGCAGAAACTAGGATTTAAAATCTAAACATTGTCCTTTGCATACATTTTCTAGCCAATGAGCTCCTAACAGACTCTGAAATGTTTCTCCTGGTACTGGAGGAAAAAAAAATCTCGTGGAGAAATTATATCAAAACGGATGTTTCTTTGCACATTTGTCAGGTATTTGCAAACATGTTTGGGATCTGTGTGTTCAGGCGGTCCTCCTGCAGTTTGCTGGTAAAAGATTACTTTCAGTATTCATTTATTGTTGCTTACTTCCTAAATTAATAGTATAGTTGTGTTAGGTTTCCCAAAGCACAGGTGGCATCTTAAAACTAAAAGATTTTTAAATCACTTTGATTTGAAATAGAAACTCAGCAAATCCTCAAAGTGCCAGAGTTTGAATGAAGTTGACATTTGTCCTTGAAACACTAATTGAAACGGTAATTATAGAATTAGTTGCCAAAAATTTTTTTCCAGCTCAAAATCTTTTTTCTCTTAATTATTATAAATTTTTCATTTTACAAAAGAACGGTCCCCAAATCCCACTGCAATATAAAATATATATATATATATATATATATATATATATATATATATATATATATATATATATATATAT
>VURO01024202.1:0-10011 GCA_015108175.1 Pelvicachromis taeniatus | reverse complement strand
AGACACACAGAGTACAATCAAAGACTTATTAACATAAAAAGTTTTTTTTAACATCATGCAGTTAAAAAAAAAAAAAAATCACAGGAAAATATTTTACCATTAAAGGGATTAAACAAAGGAGAACACAAAGCATAAAAAAATATTTATTTAAAAAAGAAAAAAAAGGAAAAGGAAATGCCTCAGTAAAAAATTAAAGTCAGATAACCTTTTCTTGTCATAAATAGTGATGGTAAAAAGAAGCTACTAGTAAAACAATAACCTGGTCTTTAGCAGAGCATAAAATCTAGTAAATACAACCTCAAGTGAACTACAAAAATTACATGTCAATGTGTCATTATTTAAGAAAAATCCAAAATAACAAAAACATACATCCAAAATTCAACCAGTAAGTATGAGCACCTCTATGAAAGCAGACGTTTTGGGTAGTTTGCTGCTCTACTCATGACCATTCAGGAGTGTGTTAACACAATGCCAAAGAGAGAAAGACATCAGCATGATCACAAACAACTGTTGCATCATCCTACAGAAGCGAGGATATTCACGGATTCAAGACACTGTTCCCAGGAGTTGACGTCCCTTCAAAGACATCCAAGGTCAGACAATGGAAGGCTCAAGGAAACTCCAAATAATCCAGGAGCTACATGTCAGACTTAGTTAGTCAACAATAAAATGAAAAGACTGAACAAGTATGGCTTCTTTGGATTTTTGGAACAATTGCAAAGAGAAAGTTTATTGTCGCTAAACTGACCATGGAAGCACAGCTTAGGATTGCATAGCCACATCTGAACAAAGCAAAAGAGTTCTGAACGAATGTGGTTTGGACAGACAAAACCAAAGTGGAGATGTTTGACCATAATGAACAAAATCAAACTCAGCATATCAGCACAAATACATCATACCAGCTGTCGGCAAGGTAGCGGAGGGGTCATGATTTGGGCTTGTTTTGCAGCCACAGGAACTGGACACCTTACAGTCACTGAGTCGACCATGAACTACCAAAGTGTTCTAGAGTAAAAGATCTGGTGAAATGTTTTTAAATCCACAAGTTTGAGTAGAAATGGTCAGTCACTTTAAATCAAGTTTGGATGTTTTTTTTCAGAAACCGCTTGATAATGTGGTTGATAAGCTGAGCTTATTGAGGCTGAGAGCTACAGTTCAACATGATGGTGTTGGAGTCAATTCCACAAGATGAGGAGCTCAATGGAGGGACAAGCTAAAGCTATATTTTGTCAATGTGTTCTTTCTAGTCATCTCAGGCACGCCATCTGCTGTCCAAACCTTTTGTTTACGAGGGACAGACAACAAAAAAAAGTTGACTTAAATGGGGGAGGAGCTAAATCAGCTTCTTTCAGACAGACTGCGAACTGACAGGTTGTGTTATAGGATAAAGAAGAGTTATTTTGAACTGTGGATCATTCAAAGTTACTCTAGTGTCATCCAAGAATAAAAAAATGAAGCTGAAATAAGCAGAATAAGTCCACTTAAACTGACCTGTTCATCTGGGTTGTCAAAGGCCAAAACCAACACAACATCTCCCATCTTCAGTTCCAGCTCATCACCATCAGTGGCAGCATAGTCGTGCACCGCTTTCACCTGGAGAAAAAACCCAAAACAAACGTTTTGATTTTCATGATTTGTATATGAAGTCTGTAAAACTGAATCTTTTTAGAAAGTGCAGGATGTTACCTTCCTGTACTCATAAAAATATGGTTGACTTGCCTTGTAGAGGAATCCTGGAGGGAGTTCACCATCTGAGCCATTGGTCACCGCACTCTGTACCAGAAATACACAGAAAAATCCAAATATATAATTCAGGAAGTCTTTGAAATGCTCCATTTAGTTAATAGCAGAAAAATTAGAAGTATGATAAAGTAAAAAGGGGATCAAAGTGGGAGAAAAGAAGATCAGAAAGATGGCATTTTCAGGTGGTTTACGCAGATTTTAGGGATGTTGGACTTCTCAGCATCCAACTGAGGTCCCACCTGCCCCAATTTATTCAACTCTACCTGTGTGTATTGATCATCGCCCCAGCCCCCCTGTTCCACATTGGCACCATCATTGTCCCAGTTGGGCTCGGTGTATGGCTGAGCCGCATAGTCTGCGTCGTCGCTCCAGCCCTCCTCACCCACCGCCGTCTCTGCCTCATCCCAGCAGGGCTGAGTATAACTTTGGGTGTTGCTTTGGCTGTAATCCCATCCACCTTGGCCTTCCTCTTGGTCATCATCATACTGCTGTTCAAGTTCTGTGGCAGTCGGTTCTCGCTATAAAGGTCAAGGGTTGTGGAGCGTTGTGATAGGTTTGTAAACATAAAGGTCGGGTAGGTGGATGGATGAAGGTGCCAGAGGAGCATTTGGGTTTAAAGAGTGTAATAAAAGTCACGACCCAGGGTTGTACAATGACAAAAAAGACAAAGGAAGGTTTTAAAGCATGAAAGGAAGAACTGAAGAGCTTATTTCGCAGTCCATAAATACAGAAAGTGTAAGAAAAAAAGCGTAGTTGTGGTTTTCTAAGAGATTCCTTAATTAAAACATGATGAACCCATCCTTACCCATGAGTCCCATGATGCCTCCTTACGTGGAGCAGTAAGAATTGAGACAAGTAGTGAGATGGAAGAGTACAAAGAGTCTTTTTCATAATGAATCATGCAAGTGCACAGTTCATGTGACTTACGGTAGTGCCTTTTTAAAAAAAATAAACCAAGCCAGACTTCAAATACCAAAAACACTGCATAAGTTGTTGATGCACTAATCAATTGAGAGACGCCTACAAGCACCATTCACTGTTTTCTGGGCTAATTTTGGTCTCGCCATTCATAACCGTTTTCAGAGGATCAAAATAACTGTACAAACCAACATAAATTGAAAACCAAGGACTGTTTTTAAAACTTGTGACTGCCTGACGTCTAGAACCCAACATATACATTTTGTTTCTGTATCATTGCATGATGCATGGTGAGCTTATTTGCTGCAGCTGGGGTGTCCGTGGAGTTTGCAGACGTGTTGAGGAGAAACAGGAGTGCTTTCTAACCTTTCAGCCCAATTTCCAGCTCAAAAGGGTTTTTTTTTTTTTAAAATCATTGCCTTTTAGCCAAAAGGAGAACCGGCTGAATGCATGAAAATGTTTGAACAACAAAGACATTTCCAGGTAATTCCTCTATTGTCAATAATCAGTGAGCGTCACCAGACAGTCAAACTGCATGCAAAGCGAGGCTGGAAGAACTTACAAAGACAAGCAGTGAAGAGGTTAGAAAATCAGAGAGATCTTTCCAAATAAAGCTCAAACACACACCAAGAGACTGCAGTTACATGCAGTAAGAAATTCTTCTTTTGAAACTTCTTCTAAGCTTTTCAGATTTAGCTGTAAGTTTGTATTTTTGCAATTTTTGCACATTGCACTTTATGTAGTCCTCTATGTAGCACCATGGTCTTGGAGGAACATTGTCTCGTTTCACTTTGTACTGTACCACTGTACATGGTTGAAATGACAATAAAAGTCATTTGATTTGAAGTTGTAATTACAACAGCTGCACTTCTGAATGATACCCCATGTTTTTTTGTTGCAGTTAATTAATGTATTTATTTTTAGATAATTGTTTGCACCTTTTGCCTTTATTAGAATGTGTTGGGGTGGAAAGTGGGGGCAAAGGGCCTCGGGTTGAAGTCGACCCCTGGCTGTTGGATCATTTATGTATCTGCATGTAAAAACAGTCCTTTTACCTGAGCAAATACACCCACCTGGGGTGCTGGACAGGTAACGGGCTGAAATACATCCACATCCCAGTCGAGCAGGTTCACCCCTGACCTGGGCTCACACTGCTATGCACGTACACACACACACACGCACATATACACACCAAATCCATGTTATGATGGTTTAAAAGTGGAGTTTTTAGATTTGCAAACGTCTGTGGTTAGTCAAGTATTTCAACGCAAAAATTTAACTGGTACTGAAGTTCTTTCACAAGCGTATGCTGCTGCTGCCCCCTAGAGGATCTTAAAGTTACTACAGGTGGGTCATGAGGGGTACTTTATAATGAATGCATTTGTAATTTCAAACATTTTAATTCATCAGTATTTATGATTTTAAAGAATGAAGTTTTTTCCTTTTCCATGTACCCGTCTGTCGGGGTTGCTCAAAGTTAAACCTTATTCCCTATTTCACTTTACTTCCTGTTTTATTTTGGAGGTTAGATTCAGGTGTTTTTACTTCCCACCCTCAATACAGCCTGAATGTGCACTCCTCTTCCTGATTACGTCAGTCTTTATCAGGCCATTGTTGTGTATGCCTCGTTTCCCTCTACTGATTCTCTGCGTTTGTAGATTTAAATTTTTTCTCCTTCTTTGTACAGCACTTTGTGTTGGTTGTTTTTTTTTTTTTAGATTAGTAAATAAGGTGCCATTTTGACATTGCCATTTTCAGTCTGCACTTGTCTTTCTGCAAGGGACACACTTTATTACCAAAGAGGCCGCTAACATTAAGACTGAAACAACAGTGATTTTGAATGAGGTTTGGGGTTATGACGTTCCTCAGGGCTTTATCCCCAGGCCTCTTTTTTTTCCCCTCACTCAGATAGTGTAAAATTCAAATTTCCTGTCATGAATATGATGGAAACACATATCAGTGCGTTTCACTCAATAGTGACTTTGTCTTCCTATCGTCCCTGACCTAGTCTAACAACGTATTTCTGTCAAAGTCATACAGGATCTTTTATAAGTACCCAGAACGTAGAGATTTTGCAGTCAGCCTGACCTGCGGCGTTGTGGTCGTGGAGTTTGTGTTAGTGTCATGCACTGAGGGCTCATCCTCAAATGGGCTGACATTTTGCTGTTGCAGGTTTGGAGATGGCGTCAGTCTGGGCGGAGGCCGACTGGGAGGTGGGCCAGGGGGCGGAGCAGACCTCTGTACATCCAGGAGGCGTTAAATCAAAATCAAACAGTGCACACATGCAAAAGTAGTGAGAGAGACACGGACGTGGTAGTAAACAGAATTATTGCTTTTGTGTATATGTGTGTTAGTCAATATGAAGTTGTTTTAGAGGTTAGGGAATTCATTTTCTCATAAATTTGCTTGTTAGTGTTTGTTAATCAACTAACAACTGACAATCAAATTAAAGCGCAAATACATTCAAACAAAATTCATCAAGACAACGAACATTTTAATCACATTTTATGTTGATTTTAAAGAGAGGTTTACGTCATAAAAAAATATTCATGCATTAATATTTACTTTTTTTCAACATTGAAAGATTTTATGAAATTACATTTTATACGTTTAGGGTGCTGTTTGATCATTTAGCCGTTTATTTATTAATTTTACCTTTGGTGCTGAGCTGGCCGACTCGCTGTGGTTGGTTCCCTCACTGAGAGAAGGAGACAAAGAAAGAAACAAAATTCAGTTGAAGGGGAAAAACGAGGGAGGACCTGAGCAGGAAATTACTCTATACGGTTAATAAAGAGATTATAATCATTTAAACTATACATGCAGTTCTGAGGCCTGTCCACAAGAGGGCAGCAATAAACTTTAAATGACCATCAGTATCACATGATTTCAAAAGCATGCACATGAGAACACAGACTTTGGTTATTAGATATTACAAACACAAATAAGATGTTTAAAAAGGTCACAGTTCTTCATAATTACTAATAGTTTAGTTGAATTTCTTATGTGTATTTGTAATGTAGCGATGGAGGGACGCCCTCATACAGGTTCCAATCTCGACGAGTGGATAACTCCCTCAGCTTAGATTAACGATTTTATACTTTATGTTATTGTTCTATATTTTAGCACCTCTGAGTCGGAGACCATGATAATAACCAGAAAAGGAGGAGGAGTTTGTGCCCGTCTTTTATATACAGTCTGTAGCCAAAATCAAGCGCATGCATCACTTCAATCTCCAGACATGAAGCAGGTTGTTGCATGAAAAACAGTCATGCTCATCAGCTTGTTTTCCACCAGGTGAGGCTTTAAAGAGCAACAGATTTTTACCTCTTTGCACAGTCTCCCATCTTTGACGCTGCAGTAGCACCTTTTCTGCAGCAGGGGGCATCGTGATGGACATTACTCTCCATTCTTTTGCATGTTGTTGATTTTATTTTAACTATTATTATTATTATTATAAACTTACTTGATTTGCCTCTGCTCCTCCAGTTTGGTCATGATGTCGTTCAGGTTTTGACTGAGCTGTGGAGACGCACAGAGGACGTGTCGATTACAAACTGATCAGCGTTCACGTCACTTCGATCGGTTAGTTTGACTCACTTTGCTCATTTCTTTGTGGAACTTCTCCTGATGACCTGCCAGGCTCTGGAAAGTGTTAACATAGATGCCAACACGCCTACAAGCACAAACACACACGTACGCACATTTTAAGAAATTCGATCCAAGGTGTCAGAAAAGATTTAGACGAAGAAGATGACGATTTTTGACCTGTCCCAGAGAGCTGGAAGCTCGTCCTGTAACTCCACATTCAGCTCCTCAAAAATCTTCTGCGCTCGGCCCAAATCTTCCTCTGCCTACACACACACACGCACACACACGCTCACACATTTTAATGTCTTTAACACATCTCTAAATAAATAAGAGTTGTCCATAAGCACACAAGCATGCAGGCAAACATACAGGGTTTCATATAGGAGCTACTGTGAGGGTTCAGAAGCAGAATTCAAACACTGCTGACTGGGAATCAAATTAAAATTAAGGCCTGCAGACATGATCAGCAGTGTCATTTTAATGAGTAACCGCAGATCGATGTAGAATCCAGGTCTGAAAAGTGAAACCACCACAAGAGCCTTAAACCTGTATTCGTTGTAGGAGGCAGCAGAGGGGCGTCACTCCTCTACGTCTCAACAGATTTATGACCTCAGTAAACATTTTCCTGGTGAGTTTGAGGTCTCGGTTACTAGTTTCAGGTCGTAGTGAATAAAATACAAATGCATTTTGTAAATTATGGTCACTATTAGAGTCAGAAAAATGAAATACCCAGGATGTGCTCGCTGGCTAAAGAATTGCTAGTTGCACAAATAAGAGCATGCCAACGTAATGTGTGCCGATATAACTCAAGCTGTATGGAAATGCCAGCCAATCAGAATCCTACAAACAATAACACAACACACAGCCCGATGTAGAAAAAGAAGATAAACACACACACCTTTGAAAGAATCCTCGTTTTACACGACGATGAGGAAAAAGAATCCTTAAAATCTTTAAAACATTTAAAGAAGTGGCGCTTACCATCCCTACTAGATTAACCAAGATGTGCTCATTGGCTGACGACATGTGTGTCACAAGTTGCGATGAAATAATTTCACGCTTCACAGTGCTGATCATGTCAAAGGTTCCGGTTTACAGTTTTTGGGGGGGAGGAGGGGGGGGAGTCAGTGATGAACCAGAGTTTCACCTGGTTGTAGGAGAGGTTAGTCTGAGCCACCTGGTGGGCTGATATCAAACCCTGAGCCCAGCTGGGGGCCGCCATCTCCAACAGGGCTGCTGGCTAACCACACACACCATGCAAGAGAGGGAGAGAGGGAGAGAGAGAGGAGAAAAAAAGCAAACAAGAATTCAAGACAAATGCAAAAATGTTAATGAGGATTTAGTAAGCGAGTTTAACAAACACTAATTAGTTAAACAGTTGTTTTGATCCTTTGACTCAAGGTGGTATTTTATTTAAACTCTCTGTGACTGGACTGCTGCAGTAGGATGAGGAACCAGCTGAAATACAAGATTTATGTTTTTTCGTCTTCAATACATACCGTATATCTTCCATTAGTGGCCTGTCTCTTATTGACTCCCGTTTCTAATAAACGCCGGCTTGAAAACATGTCATGTCGTTGGTCCTCCTGCGTCTCATCACTCGGCCAGCTATTTCCAATCAGCCGTCATCTACCACCAGCGGCATTTAAGCTGGATGCAGCGACCATTGAAGTGGGATTATTACACTGAACTGGAACTGTCGGCTAGCGAACCTGCTAACTGTGATTTTCTGTTCTTTTACTTCCTCTTGAGGAGAGTCGGGCAGAGAGAATTTTCGGGGAGCACCACTCGTGCACTGGGCTACCACAGACAAGGAGACACTTGTGAGCAAAGGAGGAGCATAATTGGGAACTGCATTATTTGTGAACTGTTGGAATACGTTTTGGAGCACTGTAAGTAAACACACTGTCTTTTCACCTCAGTCTAAAAACCGCACCTGCGTCCTCTTTCCCTCTCACTTCTGAGAAGGGAATAAAAGCCGGTCTCCAATAACCGCCGGTCTCTTTTAAACGCTGGGCCAGCCAGATAAGTTTTTGAATAAATGCTGGGCTACAATTGGAAGATATACGGCATGCTTTATACGAGCAAGAGAGCAAAAGAAAATTAGACTGAGATGCAGTTAATTTACAGAGAATAACAGAGGGTACAGAGAGAAGAATCAGTGAAGCTTTGTTTCAGCGTCTGTGGGTAATTATAAAGCCAACTGGTGCAGGGGCAACTAAAACATGCACGCTAAGCAGAAAAAACATTTCTTTCACACCCAAAGGGTGAATGCAACATCCCAGACTGAACACACCACTATCAGATATCCCCATGAGAACTGTAGTAAGTATTAATCAAAGAATAAACTGTTACTTCTCCAAAAGTTCTCCAAAAAGTACAAAGAGGAAACGAAAAGGAGACCTTTAAACATCTGTGCATGCTTACAGGACATGCCACGTGGAGAGGAGTAGCAAACACTGCGAGGGATGCGATCTCCCTTCAGTTAAAGGGCTGTAAAAGAAGATAAGACAGCATGAAGGCAGACCTGCAACACTCAACTAATATCACAGAAAACAGAGATGACTAAACACAGCACACAGTATGTAATGAATAATAAAAAAGGCCGATGCTGCTGCAGCTCGTTTTTAAAGCAAACACTAAGATTTTCTACTGATTTCCTTAAACTTCATCTCTGACACGCTTTCAAATCACTGAAACAAAGTCAACTTGCAGAGATTTGAAGCTCATGGAAAACATTTTTATTTACATCACAAGACTTTTTAGTTATTTGTTTTATGAGGTCTCCACATTTTTACACAAGCTGTACTTCTCGACCTCTGAAACAGTCATACAAAGGCCTCTGTGGGTCTTCACAGACACCTCTTAATGGATTACCTGACCCAAAGGAAGCATACAGACAGACTGAGGACTGAGCCCTGGGGAACACCAAAACAGGAAAGGATAGAAGCAACTTAAAACTCAAAGTGCTGACAACCTTTTAAGGCCTAACCTCGTGTATAGCTGACTTTTAATGATAAAAACCTTAAAATCACATGCATAATCAGCACACCTACCACCACCTAGATGTTTTTACCTTTGCCCTTCTCTCCAAATGCCAGGGTTGATGGGATGGTTAGCTTTCGCTTCTCTCCAGGACACATGTCCATCATCCCAACATCCAGTCCCTTAATGACTTGTCCCACACCCAACACGAACCACTGAGGCTGCCCAGCTCTGTCTGTACGACTGAAACAGAAATAAAAGCAGAGACAAAAAAAACCCCCATCAACAATCTTTCAATAAGTTTGACCAAATGTGCTCTTTAATTTTGGTTGCTTTAAGCTCAAAGTGAGGAACGTTTCCAAACCCTTTAATATACTTAAAAGCTTAAATGGAGTTTCAGCATTTCATTTTAGCACACATTAAAGAAGACTTTAGGATTAAGTACGCATTCATTACTCGCTCCAAATTAACATCAGACTGACACATAACTCTGTTTTCAAAGCACTGACCTGCAGTAAAACTGGGAACCATCTTTGGCGAGGTACCCATCGTAGTGAGCATTGATCAGATCTCCTCTCTTGCTCCTCTGGCTGCACTGCTCGGGTTTAAATAAAACTTCAGTCTTCACCTCTCCGTCCAGTTCCTCTTCAGCGGCCCAAACGGACCGCAAACTGAGCCCTGCGGACACAAACAGGCACACTGTGCAGCTCACTAACCTCCACATCATGCCGCTCTGCATTCGTGGCAACTTCTGAAAGTGACGTTTGAACACTGAGG